>JXCR01103561.1:372154-387449 GCA_002079205.1 Phalaenopsis hybrid cultivar | reverse complement strand
CCCCCAACACATACACACAGAACCCTACTGCCATTCAACTCTAGAATCGACAATTTTTTTGTTATTCTCCTTATCATTATGGCTGATCATTTACTAGGAAACGACAGATCTATTGTACCAACTTGTTGGCACCTTGCTGAATCCGTTCTCCTGCTGTTAAATAACCCCTCGACACCACTTACACCATAGATCCAACCTTAGTTAAAGTGTTGTGTTGTTGTTTTATTGCAATTTTAGATTTTTCAACTGTTTGTTGTAGTTTCAAATCTTGAATTCAGTGATAATACTTTTTTTTTCTTGGGTGTTTGTTAAATTATGACATCATTTGATATTAGAGTTAGCTCAACCTTAGTTCCATCCTAGGTGACCTAGGCCCACCAAACCATAGCTAAATCTTGATTTAACTCTAATCTCTCATTGTTGATTTTCAAAATCAGCAACTTTAATTTTTTTTTTTTGCATCTTAAATCATTCCCATACACCCTTTTTTACCTACTAAACATAAACCTTTGCCATGCCACTGGGGGGATAAGTGTCGGAAGCCGATCATGAACTTACTATGGAAGAGATGGAGTGGAAAATCCGTCGATTTCAACAAAGATTTGCTGATATTGAGGAAGGGACCCATGAAGAGATCTCTCTCGACCGTGATAGTAAGATTCAAAGAGAGGGAGAAAAAACTGAATGCCTTCCATAGATATGATTCCAGTGAAAAGGAGGATATGCCACATTATTTTGAGATTCAGTATCAGACAAGGCCGAAGGATGGAATGATTGTTGGAGGACATAGAGACATGGGGTGTGAAGCTAGACTTACCAAATTTCAAGTGGAGAATGAATCTCGATGATTTCATTGAGTGGTTGTAGATTGTTGAGAGAATTATTGAGTATAAGGATGTGCTAGCTGATAGGCAGGTGAAACTTGCTACCATACAATTGAACAAGTGGGCCTTTTTGTGATGGAGAAATTTTAAGAGAGACAGAGAAAAGGTATGAACAAGTTCACTATTTAGCAAAAGATGAAGGAGACGCAGAGGAGGTATCTTCCCCCACACTACCACTAAGACATGTTTTTGAGACTACATCACTTAAATCAGGGGGAGTTATCAGTAGAGGGGTTCACAACGGAGCTTGAGCAAATCATGCTAAAATTTGAGTTAAAAGAGCCAGAGGAAAACACCATAACCAGGTATTTGGGAAGGTCCGAAGTTGGCCATTACACATGCCATTTAGTTGCAGTTTTGCTGGTCATTAACTGATGTTCAGACATTGGCCTTGAGGGTGAAGAAAGAACATAAGCATATTAGGACATCATCGTAAATCAGACAATTGTCCATAGTAGGAGCCAATAGAGGCATACTTGAGAAATGTGTATAAACAACCCAGAAAGATGATAGAGCTGATTAGAGTGGGAAGAAGCCTGAGAGGAGTAGTATACCCAACATAATTCCTGCAAGGAAATGTTTTAGATGTCATGGGTTTGGACGCATCACCTCCAGTTACCCTATTACCAGAGTTCTCTCTTTAACTAATCAATGAGCAGTAGAAGTGGTCTGTGTTACTAGAAACATGATAGATAGTAAGGATGTGTAGAAGTACTAGTTTCTAATTGATGAGGATGCAATACTTGTGGTTCTAAAGGTGCTTCAGACTGAGGCTACAAAATAATAGTAGTGGCTTCACCACATCTTTATATACTTCTTGCACTGCGAAGGGAAATGTGCGCAACCTTATCATTGATGGAGGTAGTTGCTAGAATGTGATTTCTACATAGATGGTGGACAAGTTGAGTCTCATTAGTTAGAGATATTCCTATCTATATTCCTTGAATTGGTGGAAGAAGGGGAATTAAGTTAGCTCTGACAGGAGATTCCTCGTAAATTTTTCTATTGAGGATCAGTTGCATGACTAGGTGTAGTGTGATGTTGTACCCATAGACGCCTGCCACATTCTTTTTGGTAGATCATGGTAGTTTGATCACGCCTCAACATGATGGGTTCAAAACAATTATTTATTCATCGATGATAAAAAAACATATAGTTCTTCTATTTTATGTGGAGTCTAAGGTTATAGGTGCTTTTGCGATGAGAGATGCGTCAGTGAGATCAATTTTGTGATGCTAGATGGTAGTGAGACATATGAGCCAATATCAGACACAGGGCAACCACTATAGAGAGCGTTCAGGATATTCTGATTGACAACTTACTGCTAGGGCTATTATCGTTAGGGGAGGTTCAGCTTGTCTTCACTTTAGATAGGAATGAACTACTACTTTTGGAGGACTCTGCAGAGTATGTTTGACATGTTGTTCTAATTTAGTTCAACAATGTATTCACATATGGTTGAAATAGAGATGGTTACTTGCAATTTGGGAAATCTTTTCAAATGTTTTGTGGGACGATGAATTTGACATCTGTATCCATGTGTTTCTAGAGACGAGTCGACAACCCTCTAATCCCGGAGGTTACGACAGCTTCGTCAACTTCAATGTGTTTTATTTGACACCATATTATGAGGAGTCAGAAGCTTTGACCTTCTATGTCGAAGCTCCGCCCAATTTGAGTGGGGCCCACTACTAATAGTAGTAGGTCTGTTTAAGTGTTTTTTTAATATTTATGGCTTAATTTTGATTTATTTTAGTTTTTTACCTTTCGGCTTCTCGTTTTCCTTTTTAGGGTTGTATCCAATGATTTTGAGTAGTGCTCTGATTGCATCTCCTTTTTGAGGTGATGTGTATCCCCTTCTATCCTTCCCTCTCTCTCTCCAATATTGATCCCTTGACTCTCGCCGCTCTTCCCTTGCTGTCGCCGCCGAAAAAAATAGCAATTCTGCTATTTTTCCCCAACCATACTGCCATCTAGCTCTAGAACTAGTAGTTATTTATCAGGGAACAACAAACATTCTATTCCAATTTGCTGCCACTTTGTAGAATCTCTTCACCTGCTGTTAACCCCCTTGACACCACCTGCGGACTATATTCAACTCTAATTCCAATGTTGTGTTGTTGTTTTGTTGTGATTTCAGATTTCTCAGTTGTTTGCTGTAGTTTCAGACTTTGAATTCCGTAATAATACTTATTTTCTCTTAGGGGTTTGTTAAATTTCGGTATCGGTGTAGTAAAGTTAGAAAATTTAAAGTCACGTAAATACTATATTTTTTATGCTTCCTATTATGTGCATGTTATTAAAGATTAAAAGAGGATATTTAAGAATAGTTAATACCAAGTATAGAAGTTCTGGGATTTTTTTATCATGTTAGATGAATTATAAATGCAGGTAATAGGATCTTTCTTATTGATAGAAACATCAAAGAAAGATATAGATTTTTTAGAAAGCAATAATTTATTTTGAAAGATCACAATGAATAGTTTTATGAGGTTTATTATTTATTATCTAAAAATATATGTTGTGAGTTTGCTCTAGAATAAAATGCATTGATAATAGGCTTTAGGTTTAGATGATAGATCTATTGAGGTTTGAAGAGTTTTGGGTATTTTAAGGAGGTTTGTTAACAAATTTTCAATGGAATTTGAAGACTAAATCATGATAAAAGTAATATTTTAAATTTAATATTTAAGAACATTTGATATATTTAAGATTGTGCTAACTGTTTAAGAATCAAACATATGAGTTATGCAATAAAGTTCTAATAGAGAGTGATGGATCATTGACTCATAAAGTTATATTAATTTTGGAGAATCAATTTGATTTCACGTTAGAAAGATATATTATGGATGTTTTTTTTTATATATATTAATATAATTAATAGAAAAGTACAGAATAAAGAAAAAATCCGCATATAGCTTTTATTGATTTTGATAAGACATATTTTTTAGTAATATATTATCTGATAATTTTGGGGAATTTATTTGATATAATGTTAAAAAGATCTTAATGTGGAAGCGATTTTTTTACTATGATAACTGGTAGAAAAATATAATTAGCAAATTAAAGATTTAATATGATTTTATTGAATTTTTGAAGAAATATGATTGAGTACTACATTAATTAATTTGGTATATTAAGTTAAAAACTTTTTTTTTTTATCAAAGAAATATTGATGTAATTAATGTTATGTATTATAGAGCACCAAGTTTGCACTAAGCGAGGCTTCACCACTGCGATTTGTTTGGATTTTGCCCAATCTTGGATGTTTGCTGTTTTATACAATGTGGATATTTTCATTGATGAATGTGATTATGGCTCATGAGCCCAACCAATGGCTCATGTGCAACATTGCAACATCATCAGATGGGATGGTTATGGAAGCTTGTGGGAGAATCGTGATGGGAGGGTGTTCTACTGCTGGAGCTTGCAATGGAGAAATCGTGATGGGAGCTTGTCTTCATTGTTAAATTATGACATAAGAATTGAGATAAAACCTTGTGGGGAAATCTCAAAGGGAGCTTGTTGAGGTTTGTGGGTGGTCCATCATGATGAATGCTTCCTTGAGTAGTTGCTTTGGGAGCTTGCAAGGGGAATCACAATGAAAGCTTGTTGGGGAATCGTGATAGAGGTTCATGGAAGAGTCACCGGTGTGATTTATTTGTAATTTGCCCAATCTTGGATGTTTGGGGATATCTGCATTGATGAATGTGATTATGGTGTTTATCTGTTTGTTAGATATATTGCTTTAAGAAGTTAAATTACCACGACAAGGCTATTTTAATTGTTCTTTTATCTTTTATACATTTCTTTTTTTTTTCTCTGGAATTTCATTATAGCAACTCAGCATCCTTTTTATACAGGAATCATTTGATCCTATAGTTGAACCCATTTCTGGTCGCGACCTTATTCCTTTCATGGTTTACGGGTATGACCCTAAATCTTATTTGTTTGGCACATTTTTTTCACTCAGATTGGTTTACTGTTCTGAACTTGAATTTATATTTTCTTTAATGTTCCACAGTAGGAATATGAGAGACCAAGATTTTGGGGGGATGTATTGTATGGCTTTGACATTGAAGTAAGGATTTTGGAACACAGATTGTTACAGCTGATTATTATTATTATTGTTTTTGTTTGTTAACTTAATTTCTGAATCTTGTTACACGATTGCAGCTCATCAGTTATATCTACTGGGCTGCTACGTGTCTTGGGACGTGGAGTCGCTGAACTTCCGCTAGTTGCCACAAAAAGGGAATATCGGGGGCTGGTGAGTTGGCAGATATGTTGGTATTATGTACTTGAGTTCCCTTTCGATGCTTAATATTATTAAATGACATTAAGGCTTCAAAATTGTCCATGTTAACATATACCCATGTCTTTTGCTTTTGCTTGGAAATATTATTGTATAAAAAGACATAATATGCGATATTAAATTTAAATTGATTGAATTTAAATAAAATAATTATTAAAAAAATTTGATTTCTAATTATATGCTATTTGAAATATGTCTATGCTCAAGTAGATTGTAAAAATTTTGCTGCAACACATTGCACTAATTGGAATAAAAATCATACTATAGAGGCAGATTCTACGATAAACATTTTTTGAATGGTTAGATTTTTGTCCTTTGTACTATAATGTTAGTAGAAAACTGAGCATTATTAGCTATATTTTATGATTAATTATTTTGATAAATGTAATTTTTAGCAACACATAAATTATTATTCCTTCTCGAATCCATAGAAAACGATTACAACATAAATAGCTGATGATACTCCCACATTAAGAATATAATAAAATCAACCATAACTCCCCCCATGATAAAAGAAAGAAACATGAATTATGACATACCAATAATGTTAGATTCTAGAAATAGAAAAAAAAACCTAATAATATAATATATTAAAACAAACACTTCCTAAATTCTAACAGCCCCCTTAAGTTGGAACATAGATGGCTGCCATGCCAAACTTGCTTACTAGGAACTCAATACTAGGCCTACCTTTGGTCAGGATGTCTGCTCTTTGTTGCATTATTGGAGTGAAAACTTGCAAATAAGCTTCCCATTGAATTTATTATTCATATATTTTGAGTTCATGCTTATATGATTATTTGTAGTTTTAATTTTTTTTTGGCTAGCAATGAGATTATTAAAACAATTAAATATAATTTAATTAACATATTACTTTTACATAATAAAAAAATAAGCTAGAGTCTAAGAAACATAAACACGACAATTTCATCGTCTATAGGAATTTAATTATGCGCATTCTAAATTATCTTTTTTGTTTGTATTACTAAGGGCTTGTTTTGGAACCATTTTTTGTTTTTTGTTTTTGTTTTTTACTTTGTTCTTGACAATATATTTATTTGATGTGCTTTTAATATATTTTTATTTTTATTTTTAAAAATAAATAAACGTGTTTTTGAAAACACTCAAAATAATCTTAATAAAAACAACTATATCTTAATAAAAAAAAATGTCATAAGTTAATATAGCTAATAATGCTCAGAACAACTATATCTTAATAAAAAATTTCAAACATGTTTTGTTTTTACTCAAATCATAAATTAAACAAAATAAAAATGGAAAACAAAAAATGAAAATGATCCTAAGTGGTTTCCAAGTAATTGTAAAGAAATCCTACCAAAGCTTAAATAGTATTTATCTTACACTTAAGTTGTTAGCCGGTGCTTGAAGAAAATAACAGCCTACGATGGAAATGTCATTTTAATAGTAACTGAAACATTGAAATGAATTTCGTATAAAGTAACATTAAGGGGCCATTTGGTTTGCTGAAAATTAAATGCAATGTAAAATGTTTATAGAGTATTATGATTATGATTATAATGTATTTGAAATATTTTGAAGTTGTTTGGTTCACTGGAAAATAAACACGATTTATATACTTTTATTTGATTTTAACTATATTGAAAATAATGTATTTCAAAATATTCTTTATTTGGCGGCGGGTGGTGGTGGCTAGCGTGTGGGCGGGCGGGCCGCGGCAACGGCGGTAACTAGGTGGCGACAGTTTGCCTATAGTATATTACATGAATAACGTAATTCAAATTTGACAAAATCGGCCGAATTATAAATTCGGCCAAAAATCAAATGTTGTGTAAACGTTGAATTCATTCATACGGTATACTGTATCTATAATTCTTCATATCAAACACATAATTTTGTCAAATCCCTGCAAAAGAGTTACATTACACGACTAATTCACTCAACCAAATAGGCCCTAAAAGGTTAAATGTGGAAAGCCAAATTCTTGTGGTTTCCTCTAGCTTAAATAGTACATGCATTCACCACCCATTGTGAAACTTGTAATTGCAGCCTAGTAGCAGCAAAAAGCCCCAATGCTTTTGCCATAAGTGTTTTTCTGAAGTTGTGAAACTGTATGGTGTACTTTAGTTATTGCAACATTTTTCTATAGTGAAAAGAGAAAGATGGATGGATAGTTTTGCAAAAGCTTATATTTGTAGGGTTTTTATGGAGGTTTTTATTTTTGCATTGTGTTACTTTCGTGTTATTATTGATTGGTTTGCAATCAGTGCTGTTAGGCCATGCAATTTGAAATGTGGTATATTTGTTTTGGATTGCGNATAAAAAGACATAATATGCGATATTAAATTTAAATTGATTGAATTTAAATAAAATAATTATTAAAAAAATTTTGATTTCTAATTATATGCTATTTGAAATATGTCTATGCTCAAGTATATTGTAAAAAATTTGCTGCAACACAATGCACTAATTGGAATAAAAATCATACTACAAAGGCAGATTCTAAGATAAACATTCTTTGAATGGTTAGATTTTTGTTTTTTGTACTATAATGTTAGTAGAAAACTGAGCATTATTAGCTATATTTTATGATTAACTATTTTGATAAATGTAATTTTTAGCAGCACATAAATTGGTATTCCTATTCGATTTCATAGAAAACGATTACAACATAAATAGCAGAGGATACTCCCACATTACGAATATAATAAAATCAACCATAACTCCCCCCATGATAAAAGAAAGAAACATGAATTATGACATACCAATAATGTTAGATTCTGAAATAGAAAAAAAAACCTAATAATATAATATATTAAAACAAACACTTCCTAAATTCTAACAGCCCCCTTAAGTTGGAACATAGATGACTATCATGCCAAACTTGCTTACTAGGAACTCAATACTAGGCCTACCTTTGGTCAGGATGTCTGCTCTTTGTGCATTATTGGAGTGAAAAACTTGCAAATAAGCTTCCCAATGAATTTATTATTCATATATTTTGAGTTCATGCTTATATGATTATTTGTAGTTTTAAATTTTTTTTGGCTAGCAATAAGATTATTAAAACAATTAAATATAATTTAATTAACATATTACTTTTACATAATTAAAAAAATAAGCTAGAGTCTAAGAAACATAAACATGACAATTTCATCGTCTATAGGAATTTAATTATGCGCATTCTAAATTATCTTTTTTGTTTGTATTACTAAGGGCTTGTTTTGGAACCTTTTTTTTGTTTTTTGTTTTTGTTTTTTACTTTGTTCTTAAAAATATATTTATTTGATGTGCTTTTAATATATATATTTTTTATTTTTAAAAATAAATAAACGATTTTTTGAAAACACTCAAAATAATCTTAATAAAAACAACTATATCTTAATAAAAGATGTCATAAATTAATATAGCTAATAATGCTCAGAACAACTATATCTTAATAAAAAATATCAAACATATTTTTTTTTCTCAAATCATAAATTAAACAAAATAAAAATGAAAAACAAAAAGTGAAAGTGATCCTAAGTGGTTTCCAAGTAATTGTAAAGAAATCCTACCAAAGCTTAAATAGTATTTATTTTGCACTTAAGTTGTTAGCCGGTGCTTGAAGAAAATGACAGCCTACGATGGAAATGTCATTTTAATAGTAACTGAAACATTGAAATGAATTTGGTATAAAGTAAAATTAAGGGGCCACTTGGTTTGCTGAGAATTAAATGCAATGTAAAATGTTTACAGAGTATTATGATTATGATTATAATGTATTTGAAATATTTTGAAGTTGTTTGGTTCACTGAAAAATAAACACGATTTATATTTTTTTATTTGATTTTAACTAGATTGAAAATAATGTATTTCAAAATATTCTTTATCTGGCGGCGGCTGGTGGCTAGCGTGTGGGCGGGCGGGCCGCGACAACGGCGGTAACTAGGTTGCGGTTGTTTACATATATCATATTACATGAATAGCGTAATTCAAATTCGGAAAAATCGGCCGAATTATAAATTCGGTCAAAAATCAAATGTTGTGTAAACTTTGAATTCATTCATACGTTATACTGTATCTATAATTCTTCATATCAAACGCATAATTTTGTCAAATCCCGGCAAAAGAGTTACATTACACGACTAATTCACTCAACCAAATTGGCCCTAAAAGGGTAAATGTGGAAAGCCAAATTCTTGTGGTTTCCTCTAGCTTAAATAGTACATGCATTCACCACCCATTGTGAAACTTGTAATTGCAGCCTAGTAGCGCAATAAGCCCCAATGCTATTGCCATAAGTGTTTTTCTGAAGTTGTGAAACTGTATGGTGTACTTTAGTTATTGCAACATTTTTCTATAGTGAAAAGAGAAAGATGGATGGATAGTTTTGCAAAAGCTTATATTTGTAGGGTTTTTATGGAGGTTTTTATTTTTGCATTGTGTTACTTTCGTGTTATTATTGATTGGTTTGCAATCAGTGCTGTTAGGCCATGCAATTTGAAATGTGGTATATTTGTTTTGGATTGCGGAAAATAAAGATGTTAAAAAGAAAGGGAATATGTAAAAAACGTTATAATGATGCTTTGTTTGACTCAACATAAGACTGTTTAAATGAAAGCACAAACACGATGGCTTGTTTGACCCGGCGTCACGCTGCTTTAAAGTTCAACACAAATCCCCAGTAGCCTCTTGGTTAGCAAATATTGGAATTTGAGTTATTCTTGATGCTTCAAAAAGCATCTTCTTCATGAATTTTAATTTATTCTATATTTCCTCGAGTTTGGTATAAATGAAATAAATTTATTGAAATCTTCAGTTAATGCTTTAGGCTCATGGTGCAATTTGAGTTATTCTTAGCTATTTCATGATAAAATAAACTATTTCATGATTTAAATCATTCCGTGGTTGAAGTAAAATAAATCTAATTGAGAGCTTCTATTAGTCTGGTGTTCATATCACCCAAACATTTCAAGTCACCAAATAATTATATTTTTATTGTTATTCAGGTTTTCATGTGAAATACTTTCACATTTTATTGATATTTTAGGCTGAGGATGATTAACTAGTATGCTTAATGAGGCAGCAGTGGCAACCCATATGAAATATGCAGGCTTAAAGATAAATATTAGTAATATATACGGAACATAGGCTTAAAATAAATATTAGTAACACATGCTGTAATAATATGAGGGCTAGGATGAAGAGAGGTGAGCTGCAGCTAATATGTGTGGTGAACATAGTTTCTCTTAAAAAGAGGGGTGAGCTGCAGCTAATATGGGTGGCGAACATAGTTTCTCTTAAAAAGAAAAAAGATATAACAACAGCTACACTCCTAATAAAAATGAACTGCACATAATTAGTCATGAGTGGGGACTTTAATAGATAGGGAGTAGGGCCTACTGTTGGTAAATGAAGTTTTAGAACTATATATATATATATATATATATATATATATGACATTTGTTTTATTTTTTTATGCACTTTTTAGGCATCCGCCGGTTTTGTGTATAACACATAGTGAAACTCTTCATTTAGATAAATAATTGATGGGATTGATAGTTTGAGGTGATATAGTTATATTGGTGTCAGAAGAGATTGAAAGGTTTGCTTCTCTTTTATCTCTCTCTACATTAGAAAGGGGCCACCAAATTGCATATTGATGAAAAGGCTCTCTCAAAGATTCGAAGGACCCAAAACTGCTTAATTGCATTTTCATCTATTCTATTTAGAAGAAAGCACTTTGTGAAAATTCCTTTACATGTCAAAGGTTTTTTTACTCATGATGAGACTTATGTTCAATTTTTTAGGATACCTGTTGAATTCTACTTCAAGAACTTGTAACCATATTGAATAATTGAAAGATATCATTGCCAATTGGGCATGCATTAACTGGGGATTCGTGGAGAGTGCAACTTTCTTTCTGGGTTCTCCTTAGCCAATCATTGTGGCCACTTTCTACGTTTGATCTTTTTTTTGTTTTTTTTTTTTGTGGGTGGGGGTAAGGTGCGGGGTTATGACTCTCTCTGGTGGCTTTTTGGTCTACTCGATTGTCATGGAGTTGAAGAATGACACCATTGAGTCATTTGGTTAACACTTGAACTGAGCAGAACATTGCTTGTATGGTCAACTAGGCCTCAAGTAATTGCCTATGCAAGTACAACCTGTTTGGCTACATCGAATCGACCATGCTAGGTAATTGTGGTCTTTTTAAGAGCCACATGTATGGATAAGATTAATTCCTTAATTGGTAGATTTATGGTCCACTATCACTGTTGGACCCAATCCTGGGTACGATTGTTAGGTTTAATGTTAACTTGATAACCAATCTTATAGCCTAATGTTTTAAATCTATAAAATACATTCTAACTATTTGCTAGTGTTAAGGTGTTCCTCATATCGTGCTTAGATGGAAACTGATTTTGATAAGATGTGGGCATGAATGAGTAGACAAGGCTTGATCTTCGACAAGCTACACACTCCTCTTATTCTAATTACGGTGAGAATTAAATGCTGACTAGATCCAGAGCTAAGATTTATTACACAGATTTTAAATAATGTAAATTCTAAGGTTAGAGAATTTGTGGGCACAATGATTAGAAGGGAAATAAATACTCTACATATTTGTAAGAAACTTAATGGGATGTTAAGACGGAGGTGGAGTCGTAAGTTACTGTTTTTTGGAGGCTAACAATTGTAATGGTTTAAGAATGGTAGTTGTAGATTGCTAAAGAATAAAATTGTTGAGGAGAATATTATAGTAATTGATTAATTGCTGATAAGTTAATCATTATGTGGGCCCAGAAGTGTAGTTAGTGATTATGCTTTTTAAATTTAGTTAGATATAACAATTCTAAAGAAATGGAAGGTGTTCTTGGTGCCTATGGAGCAGGATATAAGCGATTTCTTGCAAAAACAGAAAATTTTGATATATTTCTATTTATGATCTATATTTTAAAATGTATAGAATTAATGAAATGATAATTGCATTAGGATAATATGATAGAACTTAAAAGGTAATTTAGTGAGATGCTTTATGAGAAGATTCTTAATGGATATAGAGTAGCAAGTGCAAATCTGCTTTCATGTAACAAAAATTACAATTTGTTAAATTATTATTTATGATGACAATCTTCAAAGTATATAAAATTAATCAAATAATGACCGCATCCATATAATATGTTAGAATTGTTAAGAATATACTAACTTTCGAATCAGAAAATTCTTTATGGAAAATCTTAAAATTTTAAGTTGAAATCAACTTATTGTGGCATGGGAAAGTTTCGTAAAATAGTTCCCACAAAAGCTTAGTAAAGTTTAGAAATATGTTGTGCAAAAGCATAAGGTTATCCTTTTATATGCTATGCAGGAACAAGGAGATCTGGTTGTGAAATAAGGAGGTGAAAAAGGTTATTAATGCAAAGAGAGGCATCTAAATAATGTCAAAAGTAATAAAAACTAATTAATTTATAATCAATTTGAGAATTAAGTTTTATGGGGTGCTAAAATTTAAAGTTAATGTTATATGAAAAGAATTTATGGGAGTGCTAAAAAGTAAAGTTAAAGTTATATGACTTTGATTAGTTATTATATTGGCGTCGAGGAATGAGAACGAGAATTAAATAGCTAGGACAAGTTATAGAGGATCTAGCTACTTTGATCAAACTAGATCTTTCAAGAGCTGATATTGTCTCAGTTAAAGATGAAGGTATGATGAATGAATAAAAATGTTACTTTGAAAAATTTTAAACTAGGAGTTTCTAGAATGAAATTTTTTTATATTTGATTATTGTTTGATAGATGAATAAAGGGAAATGCTTTATACAAGATGGAAAATATTTTGATAAGATAATGCTATAGAGTTGGAGAACAATGCTTTGGCATTAATATGCCAAAATAAGGGAGATGTCCAATGTATTTGATAAGTATAGAGGAATTAAATTTATCAATCTATAGTAAAGTTATGGGAATAGACATCGATACATTGCCTAGAAAAATGATTTTGATTTTAGAGAATCAATCGATTTTATGGAAAAAAGATATTTAAGAGAAACCTAAAGATTAAAACAAAAGATCATCACATAACTTTTATTTATTTTGAGGGGACATATGATGTAATGTTATGAGAATTAATTTATAGTTCTAGTAAAGTGTTCATGGTAATATTCATGAAGGTAGTTTTTAAGGGTCTTAAGAATTACATTTCTCATGAGGATTATATAAGGTTTGAAGTTAATTTTTTGTTTTTATTTATTGAATATGACGATGTTTATAAAAGATAGGGTAAATATCAAACATGTTCCTTTTATATGAGTCATGCTTCAATATTTTTTATAAACCCTTAAGTCAGTTCCTACCATATTTTTAGATTTTATTAACCTCCCAAAAATTGTATGGATCTTTGTAAAGGTACTTTTTTGTTAATGCTCTTAAATATTAGATTTATTTAGCAACATTGCGTTATTTTCCTAATTTGAATGATCAAATTTTGTGAGCAAAGTAACCTCATCCTCAGCTTATCTTATTTTAGTGTTGAGGTTTTTTGGCAATTTATCCAAGCTCTTTTGATCGCTATTGGATTTTCAAAATGCATTTCCAATCATGAAATGTGATTACCCGTACCTTATGATTCTAAACTAGTGCATCATATTATCATTAGTATTGAGTTGTTGACTCCATCGATGTTGGATAAGTAGTAGGAAAGGTGGATGTAATTGAAAAGGCAGCTAATGTCATTTTGGTTGTAAAAGACGAATGGTTGTGAGATCATCCAAGATTGCTAGAGATTATCAATATTATGAAGAAAGTAGAAGAGACGCTTTCGACATTAGAATCTTAAGGAAGAAATGGAGGGAAAATATTAGGATTTATCTCCTTATTTGTTGCATTTATGTTTTGTTAATAAGATTACCTTCATGAATAATCTTGCATTTTGGACCATTGTTTAGGGTTTTAAAGTATTGAACTGTTGATCTAGAACAATAAGTATATTTTCATGATAGCCCTGTCATAAAGATCAAGAAGTTTAGATGGTATCGAGGGCAATGATGGTTCAATCACCAGATGTAGTTATTATTTAGAGTTGGAGCTTTGTGGCCAACCCTTTTGGTTTTTCTTGGTGCAGAACCTGGCTATACCCTTATTAAGTCTTGTTCTCTTTTGTCCCTTCTTCAACATTCATATTAATCTCTTTCTCTACTTCTCCCTCATTTCCCATGACCTTTTCTCAACCCTTATTGTATTCTAGCATTCCACAAACTTCTATAGACATCGGTCAATTTAGCGCTTTTGGTGGCCTAATCTTGATTCTCTTTCCTCCATCACTTCCATACCCTTTGGATCTTCACGATGTCCTTCAAATTTGATCTCCACACACCGCTCTAACATTCCCCAACCTTTTTAGCCTTCACGCTACCCCTTAAGTTCCTCCATTAATTCTATAAAATTAAATTTGGCCTATTAACCATGTTAGATTCTCCTTAATCTATTCTTGTCTCTCTGAACTTGCAAACCCCTAATCATTTTGGATCTCTACCCAAGAACTAAGAGCACTTCTCCTAATATTCTCCTAGCTCTTCTAAGAGAATTCATGTCTTAAATTCGCTTTTCATGCCACAAATTTAATACGAAATCCAAAGGCAAAGTTCTAGACATCGACTCTTTCGGCCCTCCATCTCAAGTTGTCTTTCCACATCATTATAATGAGCGTGCTTAGTTTAAATGTACTCTACTGTATTAAGTGGAAGCTTTGGATCATCTTGAGGCTAGAACAGTTTTGGTGCTAGAGTTGAAGCCTAGACTGGCAATTTTGGCACAAAGAATAAGGAGTATTTGGAGCTTGAGCATTTGCTATTTGTGATCGGTGAATCTATCATCCACCGTGGGCTAAATATAAACACTGATGTTGGACGTGGTTAATTTTTTTTATGATTTAAAAAATTGAGGACAAAATTAAAGGTTATAAAATCTTTGTTGCAAGTCTATGATATTATGTGGTTAGATCCAACTGATTGACTCCGCAATAAAGCTTAGTCTATTGCCTATGCATGAACTAATGTAGAGTGCAATTCCATACATACGAGCCAACTTCATATTATGTTTGACTAACTGACTTGAATATATGATGTTTGTTTGC
>JXCR01103561.1:343684-354096 GCA_002079205.1 Phalaenopsis hybrid cultivar | reverse complement strand
AAGATTATATGTAGGATAGCTAGAAAATAAACTAACAAAAATCTTGATAATTCGTGACATTTGTAATCATTTATAATCAATGGACACAATTTTAATGTTATATTTTCTTCAATTCAATTTGGGCAAATCTATAATTTTGATTCATTATTTAAATTTTTTTCTCACCAAAAATTTAGATGGAGTCGCATCATAAGTTCTTTTTATTTGTTAGGTTAAGTGTCATTTAGCTCATCCAATTAACCAAAAGACACTTCTTTAATATATGTTCAAATTTATAAACTTGACTAAAACTTATTTTTAGCCGTTTGACTAATTATTCTTTCTTCGAAATGCAGAAGCAATCCTAAAAATATCACAGTTTGAATTTATATACTACTCTTTATATATTTTACACAAATTCCTCACATTTGACATCGTTCCAACCACTATCAATATTTTAGTCATATTTATTATCATCATATGAGATATGATTATTTGAATTTGAAAATGAGCATTGTATAAGTTGATATGATTATTATAAATTATGTATATGAATTTGATCATCCATAACCTAAATATGATTATTAGCTATACAAATACAATTATCTAAGAGTTGCATATAATAGGGGTTATGGTTATTTAAAATCTATATATAATTGTTATATAAGTTGATTTCATAGTTATAATGATTATTCATAAGTTGACTCATGCCATATGTTATTTAAATCTAAATTTTTGGGATGATATAATTGATATTTTAGTTATTTCTTTTATGATGGTCGTGATGGAGAAAATAACAACTAATGAAAAGATATGAGGCTTATAATGGAGTAAATAGTGTAGGTGAATGCATAAACTATTACTCAATTCACACTTTATTTACATCAATTTAATGAAAAATTGCTCTAATTTTTAATTGAAAATCTGGTCAATCCTTAATTTTAAACTACTTGACATAGAATTAACTAATATGATAACTGGTTGAGATGTAAATCCTAGCAAATGAATACCTTCTATAACACTAAAAATCAATTTTCAGTATCTAATATTTATTATCATCATAATAATTTATGAAAAAAATAAATAAATCTCACATTATTTAACAAACTTTATTTTATTTACAAATAAAAGATAATTTTGAATTTCACAAATGGTAGAAAAATATCTAGAAGATTTATTATATATTTTCCACCCAAGTGGTTGCCTTGAATAATTTTAGTTTAAGCTATAATAATTTTCTACTCCAATACACTCCTTTAAAAGTCAAACCAAGATATTTTGTTGCTTCATTTTTCCATATGCAAATAATTTTAAAAGTATATTAGAGCTTTCATAAGTGTAACTAATGAGAGTTCATCATCTAAAAAAGTTTACTCTTTATTTTCTAAAATTTATCATTTTTTTAATTTAATTCACATTTAATACAATCAATTGATCATTTTTTGGCTTGAGAAGTTAAAGTATTAATAATGTTTATCATTTGGAATTTCTTGCCTATAATTTTGTTTGTTTAACATTTGTTTTCTCATATTATGTTTGATAAAGATAACTCCCTTGCAAGAAGATAACTTCTAATAGTTAATGTTTTTTATAAGAATAGTTATGATCTCACCTCCTTATGTTGGAATAGGTTTAAGTGTTGGTGCTTCATCATTAAGATTATCTTTATGTTGATTGGAAGAACCATTTACATTCGATAATCCTTAATTTATAACAACACAAGCTTGAAAACAAGATTCAAATTACTAGATAATTTTAAGCATGTTATCTCATCAAAATATTCTATGTTATTAGAATCCACATGTTTGTTGCAAAATCCAACAAATTCGATTGGGCAACTTGGCATATGAAATTTGTCATAGTCATCCTAATAAAACATGCTAATTCAATTATATAGAGTATTAACTCTTGACTTAGCCCACATGTCAAGCAGTCATATAGTCTCATTCGACATATTAGTTTAACAAGATAGCTCAACAATATTGAGTGATTTTATTAGCAACCTAACAATGTTATTGCATATGATATGATAAGAGATATAATATTATATCTTCTCAATGTATTTATTTATTTATTACTCTTTTTCGTAGCAATTTTTGTAGTCATTTCTATGTGGAGCTTGCCCAACTTATACAAATGGGAGGCCATCCACGAGATAAAGGGGAAGAGTTTCTCCGTAACATCTAAATTTTCTATAAATCATCATTTACATTCCTTTCTACCCTTCCTCTTTTCTTTTCTTATATGATCTTACCTAGTTTGTGTGAGGACACCGATAATTTGGGATTCAAACATATGCAATTATTGAACTTTCACCAAATAATCTTCAGTAAAATTTACATGCATACCACATAATTCATATGTATTTTCATATCTAACACACATTTGATATTTGTATTTATCACATCAAGGTCTCATAAACTTATGCATAAAATGATGTATTTCACTTTTTAGAAAGGTAGTGATGATGATATCTTGAATGTGATATTAAGGTTTTGAATGATATGCATGTAAATATGAATGTTTAGGTGTTATATATGTATTATATATATATATATATATATATGATACAACGCCAACAAATTTTTATCATCCGACACGAATCTCGGTGCAATTTTTTGAACAAGAAACATTCAAACTTCGATTAAAAGTCATTTGAAGCTCTACTTTCAACAAACTTATAGTCAAACTGATCGGCTCGATGAGACAGATCTAATAATATGAAAGTCAGTTCAATTTGAGTCAAATCAAGCCTGGAATAAATCATTAAACCACTATTTGACGATTTTCAGAGGCATTTGAAAGGTCAAACGGATGTCGAATCTAGCGAGTTCATTGTCGAATTGAGCGTCTCGACAAGATGAATCCAACGAGCTCAAGATTGCTTAATTTCGACATTGTTAAGACACTCAAATATCCATCAAACATCACCTGATCAAAGAAAGCTCTTCGGACCGTCCGATCAAAATGGTTCATAATCCTGCATTAATTGCACTCAAAACACTATAAATAGAGCCTCACCCCTCACATAAAAGAGACGAGACTTAAGAGAGAACTTGAGCCTTTGAGAAGGAGCTCAAGTCTAAGATCATCTTCGCCATAGTCGATCGCCGTCGACCTCCACTGACCGTCGACTACCACCACTGACCTCCGTTGACCACTGCCGACCGTCATCGACCGTCTTCAACCACAATTGACCTCCGTCGACCTTCGCTGGCCGTCATCGATTGTCGTCAACTACCGTCGATCTTCGTCAACCACCGATGACTAGACGTTGTCAGTCAATGTTGTAATTTGAAAAATTAGTAACCCTTTCTAGCCTGTGGGACAAGGGACATCTGTAATCATCAACTTATAGATGATTTTTACAACTGGGTTAGACCCCGTGGTTGTTCCCCTTCACGGGTTTTCCACTTAAAAATNTGTTATATATACAAAGTCATAAGAAAGAATTGAGTAGTATAGATGTAAATCCTACCCACCACACTATTATATGCATTTAAATATCGAACATTATATATATTTTTTATATACATAACCCTTAAATATTTAATTTAGAACCAAAAAGATATTATTTTTTAAATTAGAAATAAGTCCTCAGTTAGATATGTAAAAGAAATAGGAAAATTTACATACATACCATATGATTTTTATGTGTGTGTGTGTGTCAATATATATATATAACATAAAAAAAATATAATTTACACTTATAATATATTTTGTGATTATCATAAAATTATGCATGAAAATATATGTATTTAACTTTTAAAAAATAATGATGGTGATAGTTTTGATTTTATGATAAGAATTTGTGGTATATATATAAATATTAGAGTTTCAGTGTTTGATACGGTATACATAAAAATTGCATGGTATTTATGAAAATGCCGCAAAGAATAATGTGGTATGTACGTAAATGTCCAATTGATCGTAGGATCTCGTAGAAGATTATTTCCCCTAGTTCGGGTTCCTTGTACTAAAATGAACCGGAAGGGACATTATAAGGCTCCCTCCCATCTCATACACATCATGAAATCTGCGAAGTTCACCCAAACACGATTATAACCGTCATTTTGCTTTAAGATTGGAGCCTTCAATGCCTTGAGAGGCTCCGCAGCACGAATCTCAAATCAAATCAAGAGGTTCACGCCATTCCTTATTTTTAAACTATTCAACTATTGCACAGAGCATCTGCAAATGGACGGAATTANTATATATATATATATATATATATATATATATATATATATAAAATTACTATTTACACTTATAATATATTTTGTGATTATCATAAAATTATGCATGAAAATATGTATTTAACTTTAAAAAAATAATGATGGTGATATTTTTGATGTTATGTTAAGAATTTGTGGTATATATATAAATATTAAAGTTTCGGTATTTGATACGGTATACATAAAAATTGCATGGTATTTATGAAAATGCCGCAAAGAATTATGTGGTATGTACGTAAGTTTCCAATTGATCGTAGGATCTCGTAGAAGATTATTTCCCCTAGTTCGGGTTGCTTGTACTAAAATGAACCGGAAGGGACATTATAAGGCACCCTTCCATCTCATACACATCATGAAATCTGCAAAGTACACCTAAACACGATTATAACCGTCATTTTGCTTTGAGATTGGAGCCTTCGATGCCTTGAGAGGCTCTGCAAGCACGAATCTCAAATCAAATCAAGAGGTTCACGCCATTCCTTATTTTTAAACTATTCAACTATTGCACAGAACATCTGCAAATGGACGGAATTGGAGGTTGAAATGGAGGGACAGCCGCCAGCAGACCAAGAAAACCTAGAACTAAATAAGAGGCCATAAGAGGGCAAAATCCCCGTTCCTTTGGGGATTCGAATGCTGTGAATTTTGTGCACGCTTTTCTCTTCACCCCCCTCCACCCCATCCTACCCCCCACCCGTGACATGGATTCGGCGGATTTGGGTTATTCCTCTCCTCGTGATGGCGGCTCGAAGCCGTCGTTTCACCCTGATTCCCCATCGGCTGGTGAGTTTCCCTCTTATCACGCCTTATTGTTCTTTCTTACTTTATTGGGTTTTACACGTGTTTGATCTTAGATCGAAGCGGAGTAAATTGCAGTTATTGGAAAGATTGTATTTTTAGTGGCGCATTTGAGAATTGAGAGGTGACCAGTGAGCTTGTGATGGTGTGTGATGTGGATAAGTTACTTGAAGGATAAAAGTATTCATATTTTGGGTAGTGGAGGCTTAAAATGGCGACTTTGTTGTTACCGGGTACTGGGGTTGTAGTNGGTGACCAGTGAGCTTGTGATGGTGTGTGATGTGGATAAGTTACTTGAAGGATAAAAGTATTCATATTTTGGATAGTGGAGGCTTAAAATGGCGACTTTGTTGTTACCGGGTACTGGGGTTGTAGNTTCATATTTTGGATAGTGGAGGCTTAAAATGGCGACTTTGTTGTTACCGGGTACTGGGGTTGTAGTTTTTTTTGCTGTTTTTGTAAAGCTTAGTATGGCTGATTCAGCCATCCACTTCTGCCGTGGACCCAGATTCATTTGAAGATCATCATTGGGAATTTCATGTTTTGCTGATAGTTTTCTTTGCATAGGCCAATCAAAATTCTTGCCTTGCACTCTGTGCACTTTTTATACGTGGGAGCAATGCAATATTGTGTAATTTAGATTTATGCTGCCGTGAAATTTCATGGTTTTGTTGTTGCCATGTAAATAAACGCTGTTCATTATTTAAGGGGCTCATACCTTTTTGATTTAGGAAATATAATTCCTTTCGAACTTGTTTTCTGAGATTTAAAAGTCGGTCTCAATGAGGGGTCAACCATTTCAAGCAAACTGTAACTTGAGCCTTACATGAATTTGATGAAGTGCGGAGCATAATTTTGAATCTCCTATTTTCAAATTGAGTTTGAAATTTTCAGCAGTCTTGTCCAGATTTAGGTGAGAGAGTTTGATGTAAAAAATGAACTTATCATCTAAGATTAGGCTCCAGTTATTTTTTTTTTCACAAAGCTTGCAATGCTTAAATGATTCATTTGAATCAATCCCTCTTAGATCCCATAGTTGGAGCCGTCTTTGTGCATTGGGTGCACTTGTCTTTCTTGTTTTTTGCAAGGATTTGCATCTTAGACCTCCACTGTAAATATCCAAGGTAATACCACTGCAGCAAGTTGTTGGTGCGCTTATTTTTTGATATAAAAGGCTAATTTTTTGTTTGTATTTATACAAATCTGTTTAAACTGATAATTTAGCTACCAAAAGATGATTTAATTATACATGTCATTAAAAGTATGACATCGAATCATTTAACAAATATTAACCTCGATGCATCTTTTGTTATTGAAGTACTTGCCTATTTACATGTTAATCTTCATAAATTGCAATGTTTGAAATTTGTATGTAGCACGTTTAATGAAATGAATTAGTGAGCATAGAGAAGGATTTGTGAACTTTAGCAACAAGCTAATTATCAATTGCTGGGTTTTAATTCATATTCTCTTCTTGTGTACTTGATATAACAGTTGCCTTAGGACCTATGTAATGTTATTTTGTATTTGCATGGTTAAGTCAATTTTACTTTTATGCTTGCTTTCTCTTGCATTATTTTCTTAATCAATGATTGCTGTTTACTTCTTGGTGTAGAAATATCATTAGCACCATCATCTTCCTCATCATTATCATCTTTATCCTTGCGAATTATTTGACGCCTACTTTATGAATCTCTACTTCTTTATTTGTTCTTGTTAAGTTTTGTGTGAAGAGTTTAAACTATTTTTTGCAAACAATTTTGCACATCTTCTATGTATATGAATTCAGATTTACTCCTCTGTTCTAATGTTCTTTTATTGATTTTATCTTCTCATCTGATGAACCTATTTCTATCATTTGTTGTATAAGTCTAAATCATTTATCTCTAATGATGCAAAATTATCTAATTTTATAGTTTGTTTGGCTGTTGAATTATAGTAATTTGAATGTTAATAATCTTGGGATGTATATGGATTACATTTTAGCAAAACTAAATTAGATTTATAAATAGATCAAAACTTCAGTTAAGGATTCATATATATATTTTTTATAAGTTTACTCAAAATATTTGGATTATACATAATTATCAGTCGAAATTTTACAATAGCCAAATTTTTTGTGTGGTAAAAATTTTGTTTATTGGGGATTTTCATTCAAGTGTGAATACATTCCTTTTCTTTAGCGTTTATAAAAGTTTAAAAGGGTGCTGTATTGTCAAACCAAACTGCATTTGTTTTTAGGTCGTTGCGTGCGCTCAATAGACTAGTTCANAAAAGGGTGCTGTATTGTCAAGCCAAACTGCATTTGTTTTTAGGTCGTTGCGTGCGCTCAATAGACTAGTTCGNATTTAAATATGATTATTCATAAGTTGACTCATGCCATATGTTATTTAAATCTAAATTTTTGGGATGATATAAATGATATTTTAGTTATTTCTTTTATGATGGCCGTGATGGAGAAAATAAAAACTAATGAAAAGATATGAGGCTTATAATGGAGTAAATAGTGTAGGTGAATGCATAAACTATTACTCAATTCACACTTTATTTACATCAAATTAATTAAAAATTGCTCTAATTTTTAATTGAAAATCCGAGCCATCCTTAATTTTAAACTACTTGAGACATAGAATTAATTAATATGATAACTGGTTGAGATTTAATCCTACACACATGAATACCTTCAATAACACTAAAAATCAATTTTCAGTATCTAATATTTATTATCATCATAATCATTTATGAAAAAAATCAATAAATAGCACATTATTTAACAAACTTTATTTTATTTACAAATAAAAGATAATTTTGAATTTCACAAATGGTAGAAAAATAATTTTAATTCATGCTATAATAATTTTCTACTCTAATAAACTCCTTTAAAGGTCAAACCAAGATATTTTGTTGCTTCATTTTACCATATGCAAATAATTTAAAAAGTATATTAAAGCTTTCATAAGTGTAACTAATGAGAGTTCATCATCTAAAAAAGTTTACTCTTTATTTTTTAAAATTTATCATTTTTTTTAATTTAATTCACATTTAATACAATCAATTGATCATTTTTTGGCTTGAGAAGTTAAAGTATTAATAATGTTTATCATTTGAAATTTCTTGCCAATAATTTTGTTTGTTTAACCTTTGTTTTTTCATATTATGTTTGATAAAGAAAACTCCCTTGCAAAAAGATAACTTCTAATAGTTAATGTTTTTTATAAGTTTAGTTATGGTCTCTCCTCCTTATGTTGGAATAGGTTTAAGTGTTGGTGCTTCATCATTAAGATTATCTTTATGTTGATTGGAAGAATCATTTACATTCGATAATCCTTAATTTATAACAACACAAGCCTGAAAACAAGGTTCAAGTTACAAGATAATTTTAAGCATCCGGTCTCATCAAAATATTTCATGTTATTAGAATGCACAAGTTTGTTGCAGAATCCAACAAATTCGATTGGGCAACTTGACATATGAAATTTGTCACAGTCATCCTAATAAAATATGCTAATTCAATTATATAGAGTATTAAATCTTGACTTAGCCCACATGTCAAGCAGTCATATAGCCTCATTCAACATATTAGTTTAACAAGATAGTTCAACAATATCTAGTGATTTTATCAGCAACCTAACAATGTTATTGCATATGATATGCTAAGAGCTATAATATTATATCTTCTCAATGTATTTATTTATTTATTACTCTTTTTCGTAGCAATTTTTGTAATCATTTCTATGTGGAGCTTGCCCAACTTATACAAATGGGAGGCCATCCGTGAGATAAAAGGGGAAGAGTTTCTCCATATCATCTATATTTACTATAAGTCATCATTTACATTCCTTTCTGCTCTTCCTCTTTTCTTTTCTCCTTATATGATCTTACCTTGTTTGTGTGAGGACACCGATAAGTTGGGATTCAAACATCTGCAATTATTGAACTTTCACCAAATAATCTTCAGTAAAATTTACATGCATACCACATAATTCATATGTATTTTCATATCTAACACACATTTGATATTTGTATTTATCACATCAAGGTCTCATAAACTTATGCATAAAATGATGTATTAAGCTTTTTAGGAAGGTTTATATATATATATATATATATATATATATATGATAAACCACCAACAAATTTTTATCATCCGGCACGAATCTCGTTGCAATTTTTGGAACAAGAAACATTCAAACTTCGATTAAGAGTCATCCGGAGCTCTAATTTCAGCAAACTTATAGTCAAACTAAACGGCTCGATGAGACAGACCTAATGATATGAAAGTCAGTCCAATTCGAGTCAAATCAAGCCTGGATCAAATCATTAAACCACTATTTGACGATTGCCGGAGGCATTTGAAAGGTCAAACGAATGTCCAATCTAGCGAGTTTATTGTCGAATTGAGCGTCTCGACAAGACGAATCCAACGAGCTTAAGATTGCTCAATTTCGACATCGTTAAGGCACTCAAATGTCCATCAAACATCACCTGATCAAAGGAAGCTTTCCGGACTGTCCGATCAAAATGGTTCATAATCATGCATTAATTGTACTCAAAACACTATAAATAGAGTCTCACCCTTCACATGAAAGAGAGGAAGCTTAAGAGAGAAATTGAGGCTTTGAGAAAGAGCTCAAGTCCAAGATCATCCTGCTCATCGTCGATCGCCGTCGACCACCACTGACCGTCGACAACGACCACTGACTTCCGTCGACCACCGCCGACCGTCCTCGACTGTCGTCAGCCACCACTGACCTCCGTCGATCACCGCCGGCTGTCATCGATTGTCGTCAACTACTGTCGATCACCGCCGACCTCCGTCAACCACCGCTGGTTAGACGTTGTAATTTAGAAAGCTAGTAACCCTTTCCCACCTGTGAGACAAGAGACATTTGTAATCATCAACTTATAGTGAATTTTTACAACTGGGTCAGACTCCGTGGTTTTTCCCCTTTACGGGTTTTCCACGTAAAAACTTTTGGTGTTATCACAGCTTGATTCATTTTCATCTGACTGTGTGCTGAATTCTCGCGCAACGCTAAGACGATAATCCATTACTTTACCGCAGCGAATTTTCTAGCACACATCAATATATATATATAACTGAGGTGACATATAATGAAAAAAATTGAAATATAGATGTTATATATACAAAGACATAAGAAAGAATTGAGTGGTATACATGTAAATCCTACCCACCACACAATTATATGTATTTAAATATCGAAAATTAATTTTTTTTTATATACATAACCCTCAAATATTTAGTTTTAAACCAAAAAGATATTATTTTTTAAATTAGAAATAATTCCTCAGTTAGATATGTAAAAGAAATAGGAAAATTTACATGCATACCACATAATTTTTATGTGTGTGTATGTATGTATGTATATATATATATAT
>JXCR01103561.1:322055-340631 GCA_002079205.1 Phalaenopsis hybrid cultivar | reverse complement strand
TTAACATTCAGGTCTTTTTGAACAAAATATGTTAATCGGATAATGAGGAGTACAAATAAAATAATTATGAAGAATTGTCATAGAAAGGAAAGTTACAGTAGCATGAAAAGAGATAACAAAAGATCAAAGATACAATATTCTAGTTATTATAAAAAATTACAAAATTATATATTTGGATCATCTTACTTTAAGTTTACTAAATAGAGGTGATTGTTGATAGATTTTTTTTTATTTTTATTGTCGCTTTTGGTATAAAAAATATGAAATACCTTAACAATTTGAGAATCAATATTTTAAATAATCGGATCTGAATTAGAAATCTCCTAAGATATCTTATTATTGTTGTGTTTGCAAATTGGGTGGCTTTGAAGTGTATCAGGAACTTAAGGATTGNTGTCATAGAAAGGAAAGTTACAGTAGCATGAAAAGAGATAACAAAAGATCAAAGATACAATATTCTAGTTATCATAAAAATTACAAAATTATATATTTGGATCATCTTACTTTAAGTTTACTAGATAGAGGTGATCGTTGATAGATTTTTTTTATTTTTATTGTCGCTTTTGGTATAAAAAATATGAAATATCTTAACAATTTGAGAATCAATACTTTAAATAATCCGATCTGAATTAGAAATCTCCTAAGATATCTTATTATTGTTGTGTTTGCAAATTGGGTGGCTGTGAAGTGTATCAGGAACTTAAGGATTTTTTTTAGTGATAATATCAATAGATTATGCAGTGTCCAATACTAGAGGAATATTAACCATCATGTATAGAAGGGACTTTAAACTTAGAACCAAGGTTTGAGAATAAACTTGATGGCGGAGGAGGTTGAGTATTATTTTTTCATGGAAGGCCGTGCACTTGATATTTAGAATTCCTTAGTCTAGGATGTGTCTCAAAAAGTATTAAGAATTTATGCCCAAAAATACCTAGAGGGTGGGGGCCCATGCAACAACTCTATCAACATGGGATGTATAGAAGGCCTAAAATGACTAGTTATCACAATATCAAATGGGTGGACCATTTTAGAATAAAAGAAACAAAGATACCACAGAGAGTAATGTAGAATATATGAAGTAATGCAGCCAAAGATGTGATAAGGGATTTTGTAGAATAATCAAATGGGTGGACCATTTTAGCATGCGTATGGGAAAGTTGTTGATATAGTATGAGCATCATTAGAGAACTTTGGTATAATCTGATTTAAAAAAATGTCTTATGATGATATGCTGAGAGGGGGTTCAACCAAAATCTCGGGAGTAATCAATAAGGAAGGAGGTGGTTAGGATTGATGAGTGCCAATGTATTTAAAGAAATGGTATGGCATAACATCTTTTATTTGTGAATAGAAAGAGAATGAGCATGTCAAATAATGCGAGATATAAAATAAAAATTCTAGCCAACACTAAAATTAAAGATGACATAGCGAGGGCCAACTTCGATACCAAAGGTACTGAGAGCAAATGAGATGCTGATGCCTAAAGACAACCCATGGCGAGCAGCTTTCACCAATTTGTGCTATGAGAGAAGGGAAAGAGAACCTTAGACCATAGCAATTGAGAATTATGAGAAGCTTTACTATGCATAATGAAAGAGCAGGAGGTGCATATGATGAAGCTTTAGGAATGTGGTTAATCAGTTCAAAGAATGAAGATTATCCAGTGTAAGTTTGATATAAAAAATTTGTATTCTATGCTTTGATATATAGTTACAAAATATAACTAATAGCCCAAATGGCTTTAAGAAATACTTAATAGCTAAGAAATTAATTCTTGTCTTTTCTTGATGGATGGAATTTAATTCTTGGTTACAATACCTTCATATCTATGGTAATTTGCAGCTTAAATTATACTTAATTTTTTGTTTAATGCTTTAATTAAATAGATATTGATGACACAATAATGTCCAGCAGATATTATTTGGTTACAAAATTTCATAGCTAAGAAAGTATTCAAAATTATTATTTTCATATTATTTATAGTTCTTTTATTTACCATACAATTGATCCCTATAATCAATTAATGATAAATACTGTTCTTTTAGTTTATATTATTTGATTTGCGACATTTTGACAAAATTTTTGAATAAACTCCATTTAATTTTGTTTTAGGAAATTCAACTTTTTTGGAATAAAGCATATAATAACTTTCGAAGAATTTTCTTTTATCCATCTAATTTGAAGATAACTTTGGACTATCATCCATGTTGTGATTGTTTAGAATGATTGTTATATTGATGTAGTTTAAATTGTATTTTTATTATTTTTTGGAAAGCTCAAGCTTAGAGTTGGTCAATTTAGGATCTTAAGAAGAGTAATGACAATGCATATAAGATTGATTTGTCAAGAGATCACAAGATTTATGTTTTTTTTAACATTTTTGACTTGTCATTGTATCATAAGGGTCCAAAAGCTACTAGAGAAGAAGGCAAAGCACCTCCTAATCAGGGATAATCATGTGGGATGTGCCCATGGGCGGGAGATTTTTCCTATTGCTTAGACTAGCCTTGTGGGCCTCTATTTGTTTGTTTTTAATTTATAATTAAGGTTTAATTTCTATCTTAGTATAAGTATGTTGATTTAGAACCTATTAGACACTTTTTTGGGCTTGATTTTATGCAATTTAGAAATTGTTTTTTTGGTTTAATGCTCTTAAGAGTCACAGCCTTCTTTTCCTTCAAATGATGAGTTTGCATCTTGATCAATAGTAGGTGATGGAACCACCTAACGCCCGCCTATCGCCGACCTCTCATCGTTGCTGACTTTTCTCTGAGACAGCAGCTGTCCCGCTTCCCTTGTCCAAATTCTAATCTATTGTCTTATTTCCCTATTCTTTTTATTCTAGCAAGAAACCCAACACTTTCATCGATCCTAATACTCCGTATAGAGACCCTAGAGCATAATCACTAGGCTTATTGTTTTATGCTAAATCTAAATTTTTATACTAAATCTATATAAGATGTGCTAAGAAATACTTTTGTTGGAAATCCATTCCTTCGAACACTATTAAGGTCTTCTTTAAATATCCATTTTTTGTTGGCCTTAGTCAATAGGAATAGAAAGCCATCCAACTCAAACTAAAATTTTTACGGGCATTTACATTCATACCACCCAATTCTTATGTATTTACATATCTAGCACCTGAACATTAAGTTTTTGCATTTATACCACTCAAATCTTTCATACCACATTACAAAATGTCATCATTTTAACTTTTAAAATGTGAAATACACCTTTCCATGCATTGGGAAGGTGGCATGTACTTGAAAATTGAAATTTTTGTGTTAGACATGTAAATACATAAGAATTGAGTGGTATGTATGTAAATCGTCATTTCTTTTTGATTTTGTCTCCAGTTACTTATCTTTTTATTTCTTTTTAATCTCCTTTAGAATGCGTTATCTTCATTATTGCTGGTTAGATTTTCTGGTTTCGATGAATTATCTTCATCGTTTGAAGTTGAAATTTGTGACTGCTCACTCCATAGAGTATTGCCTTCTCTAACATATGTGATATTTTTCTCTAACTTATACCCATTCAAGTAGCAACAACAAAAAAAATTGTTCTGTTCTTGTTGTCTGGTTCAGTATACCTCTACCTTGCATGTTAGTTCCAACCACACTTCCAATTCTTTGAAAGATCACCACCGTAGATTTTCTGTGTTTCATGCTCCTTTCAGAAAGCTCTTTTCATATTAAAATCAGGCTAGGTTGTTATAAGCCTAGAAAATGTCATCTTCGTATAAGCAATAAACATTTTTTTCACTCTACTAATAATTTCCTTGTACCTAAAGACAGTTTTTTTTTTCCAACTTATTTGACTGTAAGTATCATGAATTTAAATATTCTGCTGCTGAATTTTGCCTCAAATTCATTTGTTTCCATCTCAACTATTTTATCTTCCCCTGCTTCAAAATCTCTTGCTTTTGAGTATGCTTTTTTTCCCTATTTTTTAAATAAGTATTTTTGTCTCTTTTCCAAGTTGTGGACATTTTTTTGGAAATTTCTTCTTAGAAAGTGCTTTCCAAATTATATTAAGATCCAATAGTTGAAAATCACTTACTGTTATTTTTTTTCAAATTAAGTTCACTATTCAAGATGATGTTGCTGTCATTTCTCACTTGGATGATATTATGTAAGTTGCTTGAGCCTTGGGTTTCATAATGAAAACTTATGATGGGTGCACAAAATCATACGCACATTTAATCTTATAGTTTACCCGTCTAAATTTAGATAACATTCACTGCTTAGATGAAAATGGAGAATAAAAAAAAATCCGACATATGATAATTCAATGATCATCTTTTAGAAATAACACAAATTTAGAAGCCTGAATTCATGGCATATTTTAAGTTGTAACATATCTGGAAGAACTTAATCACGCATTCGAAGTACGTCTAAAAATTAGATGTGAGAAATAAAAAAAACGGCAAAATATTACCTGCTAATAATTCTATGCATCACGATGTCAGAAGCAAGTCTCCTCCAAGTGAGGGCTAAAAAGATTTATATTCAAGCAAAAAATTATTGAATTAAAGTAATATTAAAGTGAGATATTTTTTTTCATGCTTCATTCCAATCATGTTTTATTATTTTCTTTATAATTCAAAAATTAGATGATAAGTTGACAATTTTAACTTGAAAATGGTGCCACAAGAAATTCACAAGTTATGCACAAAGAGTCAACAAAGTCTAGTGTCTAATTCAGCTCTTGGAACTTGACTTACATACCTCCATAATATGGCAAAATAAGTAGTTTTATTTTCCACAAAGACCAAGGCTTTTTCTCCACATGCTATAGCGGCCAACTCTGGCCTCAAGTTGTAAGGATATTGACGTGAGAGCGACAACAGGATGTTGGATTGAGACGCAGAATCGGGGTCTTCCGCAGCGGGAACTGCCACTACTGCCCAATTGAGGCTGCTCTAGAAACCCATGCCAAGCGGCTTGGGGGCGGGAGTTTGATGGGTTGGGACTACCGCCCGCCTTTCTTCTCCTTGCTTTTTCGCTTTTTTTTTTCATTTGGAAGTATTTTAATGGCTAATTTCTGATTATTTCTTGCCTCCCCACCCCTTTCATTTGTGTGGTTGTTTTCTTCTTTTTTTTATTTCATTTCTTCTTCATGTAAGTCTATTTTTTTGTTGTTTTAAGAGTTTAGGGAGAGTTTTTGCTGTGTTGATTTAATATTCCTGTGTGGAGTTATTTTTCGTTTGTGGGCTGTATCCAAGGAGGTGGTGGTGCTTCGAATGTAACCCACTCCAAGGTAGTGTGTATCTTCCTCCCTTTCCCAGCCTCTACCGCCATCTCCTGCATTTACCTCATTGTCTAGCTCCTTCCAGCCCATTCGTCTGCCGTCGGTCACCTACGACTCTTCATACTTGCTGTCCCTAAAATTCTGCCCCTCCCGCTCGCTACCATCAACATTCCTTGGCTGCCACCACCATTGCCAATCATCCCAATCCACATAGCGGGCCTCCACCCTCGGAATATACCTTAGAGGTGTTGCTTGTGTTGTGTATGTCGGTGTTATTATTTTTTATTGTGCTGTGTTGTAAACCCATTTTTCTATTAACAAAAGTGTGCTTTTGTGTTTCTACTGTTTTCTTTACTAGATCCGACATTATTTGGTATCAGAGTTAGTCCAACCTTGTTCTATCCTAGAGTTTCTTAGCATCCGCCATAAACCGAGACTCCCTATCCTACCACCAAGTGTTCTTTCCAGAACACAAACCCTAACCCCACCAAACATTTCTTCTCTATTCCTTAATCTTTAGCCATAAGATCAAGGAGATACATGCTCGAGCTTACCTGGGAAGCGATAAGGCGGAAGCTTCATCGCCTTCAACAAAAGCTTGCAGAGATTGAAGAAGTAACACAAGAATAAATTACCTTCGATCGAGATCTGTAGAGTCAAAGAGGAGAAAGAGATGAGGATCTAAATACCTTCCATAGGGATAATTTTGGTGACGAAGAAGATAGGTCATGACGTTTCATAATCCAATATCAGAGGAGGTGTAAAGAGGGATAATGGAATCCCCCTCTGAGGGAGACTCACATAGAGGAGATATCATTTGGAGGACAGAGACTTCAACATCAAGGTAGATCTGTCATAGTTCGAAGGAGATATGGATCCTGAGGATTTCATTGATTGATTACAGGCCGTTGAGCGGATCTTTGAGTATAAAGATTTGCTAGAGTATAAGTCAACTTAGCGGCCATCAAGCTGAAGTAGAGTGATTTTTTGTGGCGGGAGAACTTATATAGGCAGAGAAAAAAGGAAGACAACAATAAGATTATCAGGTGAGAGAAGATAAAAAGGATGACGTAGAGGAAATACCTCACACCTAATTACCATCAAGACATGTTTTTGAAACTCCATCCTCTGCAACAGAGGGATCTATCAGTAGAGGAGTTCACATAGTGGTTTGATTAGTTGCTGATGAGATGTAATCTGGTCGAGCCAGAGGAGAATACAACAGCCAAATACCTTGGGGGCTTGAAGCCTAGTTTTAGCAACGTGGTGCAACTACAACTGTACTAGACGTTAGGGGATGTCCAGGCACTAGCCCTGAAGTTGAAAAGACAATACAAGTAGAGTTGACAACAATCATCCTTCAGGCAACAACCTTTAGGCAACAACCTTTAGGCAAACATCCTCCTACAGTTACAACGATCGACAAAGTATGCTAGGAGACACAAGCAATCCCAGAAAAGGGAGTGACACTCCTGATCAGAGCGGGAAGAAGCAGGAGAAATGTAGCTCCTCCAACACCTTAGCGGCCAGGAAATGTTACCGTTTGTATGGCTACGACCACATAACCTCAAGCTGTTCCACTAGTAGGATAATCACCATCACAGACCAATGTGCTGTGGAAGAGATTAGCGACGAGGAGAAAGCTAAGGAATAGGGTGAGGTGTATTAGCTTCCACTGTATGAGGGAGAAGCACTTGTGATTTGGCAAATTATGTAATACGAGGATATGAAGGATCCGCAGTGACTGTGCCATAACATTTTCTACACCTGCTCCATAGTGAACAGAAAAGTATGCAGTCTTATCATCGACGGTGTGAGCAACATGAACGTGACATCGACTCAAATGGTAGAAAAATCGAGACTCACGACTCAGAGACACTCCCAACTATGCTTACATAGCTGAAGAAGGAGAATTGAATTAACATCGACAGAAAATGTCTGGTAGAGTTCTCGATCTGAGGCCAGCTGTAGGACCAGGTGTGGTGTAACGTGGTCTCTATGGATGCCTGCCACCTTCTGTTGGGACGAACATGACAATTTGACCGAGGGACTCAACATGCTGGATTCAAGAACACATTCATTCCCTAAGGATGGAAAACACATCATTCTATTCCTTTCGGCGAAGCCCGAGATCACAGTAGCCTTGACCAGCAGAACGACGTCAATGGGACCAGTGTTAGTGATGAACTAGAAGAGAGGGTTGAGAGACCCTCTCTAGATAAAGGACAGAAACAACAAGAGTATTTAAGGGGATCACGATATACATCACACCACCAGCGCCATCACAAGATTGGATAGTTCAGGGTCTCCTCACTGCATGTCCGATTGAACCTTCCATGGGTTATTTTGAGAAGATTCGACAGTACAGGCATGGTTCACAGACTTAGGAAAATGGTTCGAGATGAACATGTGCTCACAAAGGTGGCAGGCGTCTCCATCGCATTGGGAATAGTACAGTCAACAGTGGGATCCAGATGTTACTTGGATTGAAGAGAGCCAGAAGCTTTGACGAATAAGGTCGAAACTTCCTCAAACCCTGGAGACTGACGTGGGAGCGGGACATGGGAGCGAGACGAGAGATTGGGTCTTCCGCAGTGGGAACTACCACTGCTAAATCAATCGACCCAATTGAGGCTAGTCCAGGGTAAACCTAGGCCGAGCTACTTGGGGACGGGAGTTTGATGGGGCTGGACTGACGCTCGCTCCTCTCTTCCTTCCTTTTCTGCTGCTTCTTCATTTGGAAGTATTTTAATGACTAATTTCTGAATATTTGTTGCCTCACCACCCCTTCCTTTTATGTAGGAGTTTCCTTATTTATTTATTTTTTTTTCTTCAGGTAAAAGTCTATTTTATTTGATGTTTTCAGAGTTTACGGAGAGTTTTTGTTGTGTGTTGATTTCAGATTCTTGTGTGGAGTTTTTTTTCTATTGTGGGCTGTATCCGAGGTGGTGGTGCTCCAGCTATATCATATTCCAAGATAGCGTGTATCTTCTTCTCTTTTAGCTATCCAGCCCTCCTCTTCATTCCCCATAGCCGCCGGTCACTCCTAATTCCCTTTCCAAGCCTCTGCCGCTCCATCTCCTGCATTTAACTTGCTGTGCCCCACCTCTCCCCTTGCTGTCGGCCATACTTGTTGTTTCAATAATTATGTTATTCCGTAGCCATGCCATCAAGGAGATACATGCCCGAGCTACTCCGAAAGAGATAAGGCGGGAGCTCCGTTGCTTTTAACAAAGTCTTGTAGAGATTGAAGGACTAACACAAGAAGTTACCTTTGTTCGTGATTTGGAGAGTCGAAGAGGAGAAAGAGATGAGAATCTGAATCCCTTCCATAGGGATAATTTCAGCAACGAAAAAGATATGTCACACTTTTCAGAATGCAGAATCAGAGGAGGCCTAGAGAGGCAAATCCGAATCCCTCTTAAAGGGAGACTCGCAGAGAGGATATATTATTTGGAGGACATAAAAACTTCAACATCTAGGTAGATCTATCAGAGTTTGAAGGAGGTATGGATCCTGATGATTTCATTGATTTGTTATAAGCTGTTGAGCGGATCTTCAAGCATAAAGTTGTGCCAAAGGGTAGTTAGTCAAATTAGCGACTATCAAGCTGAAGAAGAGTGCTTCTCTGTGGTGGGAGAACTTGCAAAGGCAGAAAAAATGGAATGCAACAATAAGATTACCGGGTGGGAGAAGCTGAAAAAATTGATGCAGAGAAAATGCCTCCCATCTCATTACCACCAAGATATGTTTTTGAAACTCCATCCCCTATAATGCTCCTCCCCCTTTGAAATGCATACACTATGTTTGATACTTATATTTGTTAAGCTTCATGAAATGTCTTTTGATGGCAAATAACTCATACAAATATTGTATCATATTAGCCTGACAATTTTTTTTTAATAAAAATTAATCCAACTCCTAAAGTTCTGGTCATGATAAAATATTCACTTTTAGTTTTAATGAATTTGATAAATATTTAAATTTCACTTTTTCTTGATGATAATTAACATGCATGAGCCCTTTGATATGTTCATGCTACTTTATTTTCTTTATATTTATTTTCTTACAAATTTTAAATCAAGAATACAAGAATAAAAAATAAAGTAGATTTTGGATTGCTACATAAAGATACTTTTGTTTTATTTTTCTCCATGAGTTGTGTTAATAGATTCTTTAATTGATTATTGAATTTTAATAAACACAATTTATTTAGTTTTATGATCAAAATACGTATAAAATTTTGTCAGGCTATTACTTTAATTATAATCCTAAGCAAAAAATAAAAAAGAAGAAAATCTTAAAATCTTAAATATAGGTTTAATTTATAAATGAGCTTTAGATTAAAATGTTATCTTTGCTAAATTTTACTTTTAGATTTTTATATCCATTTTTACTTAATTTAAGTGTCAATCCATATTCATGAACATATTTTAGAGTGAACTCTAGTGTAGTTTCAAATTCAAGAAAATTAGATTTATGATTACTTTGTGATTGTAAATTTATTAGTACATCTAATATATCATTCAATTCTTTCATGAATTATAATTTCTTTGCTGAAATCAAGAGACATTTTTCTATGTAAAAATCATCACCCTTATGATACTAGAGCTAACCCAAACAACAATAATAAAACAGAGCAATAGGCGATTATATCTACACATACTTGAGAAGGAATTACAACAACAACCAAACAAACACAGTTAAATGTATCCAAAGGTGGAGGTCAGTGTTGTGAGTGGATGACAGGAGGAATGCGAGGAGACGGTGGATGTTTGTAGGAGGAGGAAGGGGAAGTTGTGGGGGACTGTGATGAGGAAAGGTGGAGGTTGGCCGATTGAAAGGCAACAAGCAGGGGTTGATTGGAGGATTGAAACATTAGCAAGCAACTAAGAGCAACTATTCAGGGTGGCGATGGCAAGCGAGAATGATGGTGGCATCGGCGAGGAATGCGTGGAACTGCTGAACAATAAATAAAAGGCTTTTTCGGGTTGCGATAGCAAAAGAGGGATGGCTGGACAACAAAGGCGTGCAGTTGGAATGAGTGGCAGCAAGGTGAGAGGTGGCTAAAAGGGATGATCGTAGGTGGAGGTGGTGGGGGTTGGTTGGAGTTGCTAAACGAAAGTAGGATTGTTACCCATTCGTTCCTACAACGAGGAAAGGCAGCAACACCAGCGAAGGGGGGATGTAAAGGATGGAAAATTCGATGATAAATACCCCTGCGGGAAATAGCTCCAGTCGAAGCACTACTCGATTTCTTGGAAGGAGATCATCACCTCGGATGAGCTACAACTGGAGCATAACCCACCTTTGGATATAGCCCTAGAGCGGAAAAATCGGGATGCGAACAACTGTCCTAACAGAACACAATCCAAAACTAAAAATCTAAAACATAGGAATCACATATAGAAGTCTTAGAGAACTTGGATTGGATCCCTCTTGGAAAGGAGGTGCTAATCTCTCATGGAAGAGCTAATCAGCTCTCCCAGGTTTGGATCGGTTTGGTCCAGATGAAGAAATTGCGGAAGCCTCTCCTGCGGCTCCTTTATGCCCGCATCACCTTGTACCTCCATTCGTCGAATTTCCATCCAAAAGTTGAAATTCACAACAAAACTTCAACTTGCATTTTTCACGTTTGTCAAATTCTCAATAGTTTAATTGTGGTACACACAAATGTTCAGGTTTTGAAATCTTTTCTGATTTGTAAATATATCATTTTCATGTTGGTGTGTTTGACAATCTTTAAACGAGATGCTAATTATATTTGTTTAGGACTATCAAACATTATACAGTACTCCTTAGTACGATGATTGTAATGTATCCCAATCTCTAAAGCTCTTTATTAGACTAATCTAATATTTGTGGAATTATGTGTTTCCTATTTAGAGTTATTTATTTATTTTTTTATTGTTATTCTTGTAGTTTTTTCCTTCTGTGTTGGTTATAGATTTAGTAAGTTATAATTGTGAGAATTATGCTTGCTATAGGATTTAGTCTCTATATAATGAAGTGTTATAATTTGAAGATTATGGAATCAGAGAATTTTCTTTCACGATATCCTTCATGGTATCAAAGTCTGATCCCTAGTCTCTATTGTTGTTCTGGTTTCATAATTTGAACGATTCGGCTGGTGCCTTCACCGCATCTCTGGGTTCAAACTCTTATGCCGCCACCTTGTCTAAGTTCGAGCACATTTGTCATTGGGTTCGAACATCTATGATATGTTGTTGGCTTCTGTAAGTTTGAACGTATTTGCCACTGGGTTCTAACATCTCTGAGTTCGAATGATACCCCACCTGATTGCCTTTGTTTGGTGATTGGACAAATCGTCTCAGTGTGTTGCTCTCTTTTGCTAGTGCAGGATGTTCCTACATATTGTATTGTCTTCACCAGCTTTTCACCTGCTTTTTACCATACCCTGCCATTGTGCAGGCCCCCAATTGCAAGAATCTTTTCTTCTCCTCTTATTTTGTCTTACGTTGGAAGTTCCTTCGACAAGCAATAGCTAGTCAGTTTTCCAGCCTTAAAACCTGCATTGGTTTGATGGCAGTATAGATCTTATGAAATGAAAATGTCTGGCTCCACCTCGGAGGTTCATTGTGACTCAAAGGGCAGTAATTCTGTCCAAACAACCTCGAAACTCTCTACGTTTATCACAAATTATAAACTCAACGACCATAACTTTATTCAATGGTCTCAATCCGTGCTTATGTACATTTGTGCAAAGGGAAGAAACAAACATCTTACGGTAGATGAAATAGTTTCTGAGCTCACTAATTCTGACCATCACTCCTAAAAAATTCATGAGCATATGGTCATGCATTGGTTATTCAATTCTATGATCATAGGCTTTGGAGAGAAATTGCTACTTTACAGGACATCACCTGAGATTTGGGAAGTAGCTTGTGAGACTTATTCTAGGAGAAAAAACACAACATAATTGTTTGATATTGAGACAAAACTGCCCGAGCTCTGACAAAAAGAGTTAAATTTTACTCAATACTTTAACACTCTATTCAATTACTGGTTACAATTAGATATGTATGATGCATATATATGGAGGCGTCCTCAAGACGCCATAATTTATAAAACAACAGTGGAGAAGAAGAGGCTGATCAAGTTCTTATTGAGTTTAAATAAGAACTTAGATGAGGCAAAGGAAGAATCATGGGGATGAAGGCTCTCCCTACCGCTAGAGAAGCTTTTGCAAAAGTCTAGAGAGAAGAAAGCATGAAGAAGCTTATGATGACATGAAGTGTGGAGTCAGCTGCGACTGAAAATTCTATTTTGTATTCACACAACTCTTCTAATGAGCTAAAGACAGAAGAATCATATCTAGTCTGAACATTATAAGAAACTGGGTCACACAATGGGCAAGTACTGAAAACTACATGGAAACCCACAAATTGGAAACTGGGGCCAGGGAGGAAAGACCGATATCGCAAGGCCTATGCTGCCACCACATTAAAAGGGTCACCTGAACCTAATTCTTTTACTAGGAACAAATGGAGTTGTTTAAGGAACTTTGAGCATAACCGAGAAGCCTACCAGCTTAATAATACATCAAGGAATAATTTCCTCATCTTGTCTCGCTAACAATGGGAGATATCGGCCTTGAATAATAGTTTCATGTTCTTCTGATCACGTGACTGGAGATATTCATGCTTTCACCAACTATCAAATGTTCATCAGCTCCAAATTTGTTAAATTGGTCGATAGGTCTCACTTTCAAATTGTTGGTAAAATAGAAGTGAAAGTCTTTGAAGATATAAAACTCTCTTTTGTGCTGTGTATTCTTCAATTAGATTGCAATTTACTCTTAATTATCGAGATTAATCATGACTTGAACCATGTTACTAAATTTCTCTCTAACTCTTGTGAATTTTCTGTGGTAGATTATGGGAAGGTGATTAATAATGTTGAATTGCATCAAGATCTTACTTGCTCAAGGAAAGTTATTCTCTTAATACATGTGTCTTCTTCATCATCTTCTTCCCATGTTTCCGAGCTTGTCGCGTCTGACTCTGTTGAGAGTCAAGTTTTGTTAATGTATTACTATTGTATCATCTTAATTTTCATTATGTTGTAAAGTTTTATCTTCATTTTTTATTAATAAAAGCCATAATTTTATCAGTTTATGGACTAAACATACTTGTCACGCCTATACTTTGTCTCATTACATATCCTCACAACCCTTCTTTATCATCCACAATGATATCTGAGGATCATCAAAATTGCAAACCATTGATGGAGTCAGATGGTTTCTCATTCATTGATTATCACAGTAGGACTTTGTGGATATTCATCATGAAAGAAAAATCTAAAACTGCACAGTTTTGTTAGTCCTCCCATAACATGATTTTATCTCAATTCCAATGTGAAATTCAAATTCTCAAAGTTGATAATGCAAAGGAATACTTCAAAGGAATCCTTGAAACCTACCTTGCAAACAACGATATCATCCATGTGAGTTCCTGTGTTGAAACGTCCCAACAGAATGGAATAGTTAGGAGGAAGAGCAAGGTGTTATAGACAATAGTTGAGAGGAAGAGCATACATCTCCTTGGGTATCCAAGTCTATAAGACTCTCACAATGTCCCAAAAGTTTTTTGGGGAGATGCCATACTTACAACAACCTACCTCATTGATAGATTGCCAAGTAGTATTCTTGGACTCAAAGCCTCTCTAGATATTGTGATGGAAAATTATCCTAATGTTAAAGCCTTCTCATCTAATATTCTTTTAAAAATATGTGGGTGTGTTTCTTTTGATCATATTCACCAACCAAACTGCACAAAATTTGACCCAAAATCCATCAAATGTTTGTTTATGGGGTATACTTCTAACAAAAAATGGTTAAAAATGTTATTCTCCAATTATGAAAAAAAACTAAAACTTCTTGGATGTTACCTTATTTGGAAACCAACCCAACTATCATAAATCTTATATTCAAGGGGAGTGTTTAAGTGAATATTAGTCTTAAGACTTCACTTTGGACATTCACAGTGGCCTAGAGTTAATGCAATCAATTCAGGTTCCCAACATTATTGTGGATACCCGCATTGATCCAGAGTCATCATAATCTGTTCTCCTTCCATCCAACTATCCTGCTTCCCAAGATCCTCCGGTTGAGAACATTCAACAGAAAATTAAGGTCAAGGGGCCTCGTGTGTATAAAAGTAGAAATAAATCCACCGTGTTGGGTAAAGACAAGATGCAACCACATGACTGTTCACAACCTACCCTGAATTCACCCACCTTTGAGGTTTCAGGGGAAGTGGCATCCAACGAAGAAGATCGGGAAAGATACACACTTAATTTTATCAAAGAGTTTGTTGCCTTTGAGAAGTTATCATCAGCTTACAAAGCATTTGTATCTAATTTTGGCAGTGTGCAAATGCTCAAGTAGATTCATGAAGCACTTTAAATTCCATTTTGGAAAAAGACAGTTGAAAAAGTTCAAGAACTTATGCTAAATGATACGTGGACCCCTTACAAAATTTCCTCTAAATAGAAGACTAGTTTGATTCAAATGGGTGCTCAATATCAAGTACAAAGCTTATGGGAGAATTGAGAGGTTCAAGTTTAGGTTGGTGGCTAAAGGTTTCACTCAGTGTTATGTGATAGACTATCAAGAGACATTTTTTCCATTGGCCAAATTATATACTGTAAGAGTTATTCTCTCATTGGTTGTGAATAAAGAGTGTGATCTGCATCAACTTGACGTCAAGAATGTGTTTTTGAATGGAGAACTGGAAGAAGAAGAAGTGTATATGGAAATTCCCTTAAGGCTAGAAGATGACTCAAATAAAAACCAAATGTGTAAAGTAAAAAAGTCACTTTACGGTTTCGAACAATCATTAAGGGTTTGGTTTGATAAGTTTGCCAAAATTATGAAATATATTAAGCATATCTAATGCCATGCAGATCATACATTGTTAATATAGCATATATAGGGAAGTAATAAAGTAATACTCATTATCTATATTGATGATATGATTCTGACATGTGATGATGAAAAAAGGTTGGAATGATTAATGAGGTTCTTGCTACTAAATTTGAAATGAAGGATCTAAGTCAATGAGATACTTTATGGGCATGAAAGTGGGCAGGTCCAAGATAGGTATTGTGATATCTCAATGAAAGTACATCCTAGACTTATTGAAAGAAACAAGAATGCTAAGGTGAAAACCAGCCGAAAGTTCTATGGATTTCAACAAAAAATTATAGTCGGGGGTGAGAAGATATCAGTAAAAAAAATATAGATTTCAGAGATTGGTGGTTAAGTTTCTTTACCTGTCACACACTCTACCTGATATCACTTATTCGGTTGACATAATAAGTCAATACATGAACAATCGAATTGATGAATATTTTTAGATGATGTACAAAATATTAAGATTTCTTAAGAAAACCTATGACGGAGTTATTATTTAAGAAATATGACAACAGAAATGTCGAGGTTTAAACTGATGCTAGCTAGGCAGGAAAACTCATGGACAGAAGATCTACCTCTTAGTATTGTTCCCATGTCTTTGAAAACCTTGTCACATGAAGAAGCAAGAAACAAACAATGATCTCTAGATGCAGTGCAAAATCTGAGTATCAGACACTTATTTTGGGAATATGTGAAGGAATGTGGATTCAAAATATACTAGAAGAACTGCAGTCAGCCTTCTAAAGATGTTCTGTGACAATCAAGCCGCCATTAACATTGCAAAGAATCTTGTACATCATGATAAGACCAAACATATTGAGATTGATAGAATTTTTATCTCAAAGAATGTCAATGGAGCCGTCATTCACTTAATCTGCATTCCAACTCGTCTGCAAGTTGCCAATATCTTCACAAAATTTCTCTCCAGGCAGCTTTATGAATTTGAAGACCAATTTGGGTCTCAACATCTATGGCCTTGCTTGAGAAGTGTTGAATTATGTGTATCCTTTTTAGAGTTATGCTCATTTATTTTTCTATTATTATTTATGTAGTTCTTTCCTTTTGTGTTGGTTGTAGATTTGGTAAGTTATAATTTGTGAGAATTATGCTTGCCCTAGAATTTACTCACTATATAATGAGAGGAGTTATAATTTGAATATTAAGGAATAAGAGAAGTTTTTCTCTCACATTATCCTTCAGTATGTTTTGGAAGTTGAACTTAATTCATACTTTATTTCTTCTTAATACCTTAATAATGTAGATGGCGATAATAGAGTAATCTATTTACATAATATTTGTTGAAAATATCTTTCAGTTCAACAAAAATGCTTAAATATTTTATAGTTCACTTTGTTTGAAGTTCTTCAATTGATCGTACCAATCATTATGATCACCATGTGACAAATATTTTTATTTACGTTTATGATTCATATAAACTCATGTTGATTTTTTTTTTACTTGCAACACTTCGCCATAATTATTAAGCTTGTCTCACTAATTTTGTTTTATCATGTTCAGCCTTTTGAGCATCAAATATATTGCATCTTTTAGACTAAAATAATTGAAGTTATTTATCATATTGTCGGCTGTTTTTTTTTTAACCCTTCGTGATTTGAAAAAGTGAATGATTTTGTGATTTTAAAAATAATTTAAATATGAATATAACCTTTTTTTTATTTTTAAAAATAACATTTTAATTTTAAAATATGTGAGACCAAACGGGCCTCACATTTTAAATAGTTTAGATAATTGAATACAATACTACAAGTAATACACTTATCCCAAAAAATAAATATATCACTTGTAATAAGGATTCAATCACCTAGACTAAAGAATTTGTGACATCCATTTTATTCTGCAAAATATTTTATAAAAAGACCAACAAGTTCCCCTATTTAACATAAAAAATTAGATAAGGTTTATTTTATCTGGGTTCCTGGTTCCCTATAGAGGCAAACCCCTATAGTTAATTACATCTTAAATGATCGAACTCACTTAAGAAAACTCTCGTTTAAAATCAGGTGGTTTTGCTTTCATGATTTCAAAGTTTAGGTTTTCACGATTGGTCATGGGAAAATCAAATGAGAATGACTCAAAATAGGAACAATTATTTAAGGAATCCGAAGGAAAGAAAAATAGGGGATAACACAGATCCAGGATAAACCCCGGAGATGTCCCAACTATTCTATTGTTCGGCTTTATGTCTTTTGAAATGATGTAATTTGATATTTCAATACTGCAAATTATTTATAATTTAGGACTTATGTTTGCATAATGCCAGATTGTGCAAATAACCTAAAAAGACAGGAGGATTTATACCGTACCGCACGGTAACCTCGGAATCCTAAAACATTAGGACTTATAATTGTATAACAGAGTTGTACAAAAAGCCTAAAGAGTGATCCTATGAGTTGTTATTTAAACTAAAAAATGTAATAGATGATGTGAATGTGTTTATGTGATGTGAAGATGTTTTGCTGTTGCAGATCCATCTGGAAATTGTTCCTCGTCGCGTTGTCCACGATGTTCGCTCCAAACTCTTCGTAGTAGCATCTTCTGGTCTAGTTTTAGTTTTAAAAATGCTCATAACCACTAAGTTATTCTAAACTAAGGCATAACACATCAAAATAACTAAGCATGTAGTGTGAAAGAAAAGTAACAATGTACTGTGCAGTAAAAAAAGGAAAAACAGTATAACATGCTGAAAAAAGAGTATAACATGCTATAAAGAGTAATATAACAAGATATAAAAACAATATAACATGCTGGGAAAATAAAATGCTATAATATAAATTAAATCTGTGCACCTGGTAGGTTCATTACTCCTTTAAGTTTAGCTAATATGCGCTGTGTAAAAGAGGAATGTACGACCTGAAAAAGACTTAACAGAAATAGGTAAATCGTAGGAAAAAAGAAACAAATAAAATGAAATACAATATCACATATAAAGAACCAAGAATAAGAAATTTATATGTGATATTGGAATGTCCCCAATTGCCAGGAGGACTTGAGTGTACGACAAACTCAAATCTCGGAGTATTGGGTTTTAGTTTTGGTCAAGTTAAGGTAAGAATTTCGTTATTTGATCTAATTAAATCAGTCATGAATCACAATTTAGTGCACCCTCGTGCCTAGTGTCTTACTTATCTCCTAAACTGAGGTTAGATGTTTGGATTTCTTAGGGTCATTTGAAAATTAGGATGATAAACTATCTCTTAAGTTGTGCTCCTAAGATCTAGGATGTCTGCACTTTAGTTTAAACTTGAAGTGTCCTAAAGTGTCTAATCTCAATTAAGTGTCTTTCCACTAACTCTCAAACATCTATAGATCCAGCTTAGCTCGCTATCAGACTCCTAAAACTTAGGGGTAAACTCATAGTTTTG
>JXCR01103561.1:300396-321565 GCA_002079205.1 Phalaenopsis hybrid cultivar | reverse complement strand
TTTTTAAACAAAATTTCATGAAGCCATAACCAAGTCCCCCCCCCCCATAAGGAGGCAAAATTGAGCCCAAAAACATGATTTTCCAACTTTTGAAATGACTTCAGCATGTATTCCAGCAATCGAGGCAATAAAAGAAGCAAGATAAGCCCCAAATGTAATTTCCAGTATTAAGAAATATTTCAGCATATGTTTCAACAATGGAGGGCAATAAAAGAAGCAAGATAAGTCCCAAATATAATTTCCAGCCTTAAGAAATATTTCAACATATATTCCAACAACGGAAGGCAACAAATTAAAATAAGATAAGCCCCCAAATATAATTTTCAGCATATGTTCCAACAGCGGAGGGCAACAAATTAAGCTAAGATAAACCCTCAAATATAATTTCCAGCATTTAAAAACAACTCCCAGCATATTTTTCAACAAGGGGCAGCAAGGGAAGCGAAATGTGAGCCCCAAATATAATTTTTCTAACATATAAAACAATTTTAACTTGTATTCCTGCAAAAAGGGTGAGTAATAGGAACATGAAATGAACCCCTAAATACATGTGTTATCTCACAAAACAATTTCCAACACATATTGCAGCAAAAGGGGGGTAATAGGAATATGAAATAAGCCCCTAAACACATGTTTTATCTCACAAAACAATTTCCAACACATTGCAGCAAAAGGGGAGTAATAGGAACATAAAACGTAAGCCCAAATGTATCCATATGAAAGTCCAAGCTAAAAAAAAAAAGGAATCCTTTTTTTTTCACTACATGAATAAATGTTAATTGCACTTTCTTTCATCTTGACCAATCATGCGCAAAACGATGTATTCTATCTTTTCCAAACCAACCAAGAAGAATCACGAGGAGTTTCTAAACATTTCTTTCAAGATCCGCATGATGAAAAACAAAGAAGAGTTCCATAATATTTTTTTTTAAAACCATCAAGAATGTGAATTCAATAAGCATTTGAACCTGTGATTTTCAAAATCGGCAAAACTAATAATAAAGAAAGACTCCAAATATTTTCTCCTAAGCATGCTTAGAAAACCATTCAAGTATGGAGCAGAAGGAGGACTCTCAACTACCATTCTATGTGCAAGCTACAAGTTTCACCAAATATCCATCTTTTTTTTTAAAGAAACATTGAAGCTAGAACAAGCAACCAAGTCAACAACCCATAGTAATGAATAGCTAAGGGAGGAAGGGATACCTTCCTTGAAAATTTTTTTTTTTCAAGAGAAGAACGAGAAAAGAACAGCACCCAAGAATACCAAGCCACTTAAGAAGAAACAGCCGGGGAATCCAAAAAAAAAAAGAAAATGGCAGCACCCCCCCTTTCCCTTTCAATTTTCGGCCAAGACTCCTCCTTCAAGCTTTGCCCAAGAGATTGCAATGTCTTCTCAAAGCCTCAAATACACACACAGAATGAAGGAACGAGACACAAAAATGGCAGCACCTCCCCCACTCAAAATAAAATTCGACTAACCTTAAANATAAGCCCCAAATATAATTTCCAGCATTAAGAAATATTTCAGCATATGTTCCAACAACGGAGGGCAATAAAATAAGCAAGATAAGCCCCAAATATAATTTCCAGCATTAAAAAATATTTCAGCATATGTTCTAACAACGGAGGACAACAAATTAAGCTAAGATAAGCCCTCAAATATAATTTCCAGCATTGGGAAATATTTCAGCATATGTTCCAACAGCGGAGGGCAACAAATTAAGCTAAGATAAGCCCTCAAGTATAATTTCCAGCATTTAAAAATAACTCCCAACATATATTTCAACAAGGGGCAGCAAGGGAAGCGAAATGTGAGCCCCAAATATAATTTTTCTAACATATAAAACAATTTTAACTTGTATTCCTGCAAAAAGGGTGAGTAATAGGAACATGAAATGAACCCCTAAATACATGTGTTATCTCACAAAACAATTTTCAACACATATTGCAGCAAAAGGGGGGTAATAGGAACATGAAATGAGCCCCCCAACACATGTTTTATCTCACAAAACAATTTCCAACACATATTGCAGCAAAAGGGGGAGTAATAGTAACATAAAACGTAAGCCCAAATGTATCCATATGAAAGTCCAAGCTAAAAAAAAAGGAATCCCTTTTTTTTTCACTACATGAATAAATGTTAATTGCACTTTCTTTCATCTTTACCAATCATGTGCAAAACGATGTATTCTATCTTTTCCAAACCAACCAAGAAGAATCACGAGGAGTTTCTAAACATTTCTTTCAAGATCCGCATGATGAAAAGCAAAGAAGAGTTCCATAATATTTTTTTTAAAAAACCATCAAGAATGTGAATTCAACTAGCATTTGAACATGTGATTTTCAAAATCGGCAAAATTAATAATAAAGAGAGGCTCCAAATATTTTCTCCTAAGCATGCTTAGAAAACCATTCAAGCATGGAGCAAAAGGAGGACTCCCAACTATCATTCTATGTGCAAGCTACAAGTTTCACCAAACATTCTTCTTTTTTTTTTTTTTAAAGAAACATTGAAGCTAGAACAAGCAACCAAGTCAACAACCCATAGTAAGGAATAGCTAAGGAAGGAAGGGATACTTTGCTTGAAATTTTTTTNATTTATATATATATATATATATATATATATATTTATTTATTTATTTATTTATGTATATATATATTAAATTTCATGCAATTTATTCGTGCGCGGTGTTGTAACAAAATGAGTGTCTTCCCTAGGCAAAATTGACATTCCAGACGCACCGACGCTGTCTATTTTGCCGTTAGAGGTCGTTTTGATGAATTCATTGATTTGCGTGTTAATTTTCTCGTGTCAAAAATATGACAATATGGGTGTTCTTTCCTATCAAAATTGATATCCCGGACGCGTTGGCACAATCCATTTTGTCGTCGGAGGTTATCCAGAGATGTTTGTATTTTCACCCGTCCTTTGGGCTTAATTGAAGTCCGATTTCGTGCAATTTTGTGAATTTTGTGCATTTGGTGTGTGTGTGACGAAAAAGTCGTGACGATGTTTTCTTAAGACTTAGAGTCCTATTAGGAGCTTTTCCCTCGAGTCTTCACAAAATAGCCCATAACCGCTCGTTCATAAGACGATGGTATTGTGCCATAAATGTTGGACATCAAAGAAAAATAAGAATTTGTTAGAATTTTTAAAAAGGTGGGTCTTAATTCTAGTTTTCTAAGATGGTCAATATGAACTCCTAGAGTTAGATCCTAAGACCCTAAGAAAAAAGAAATGACATCAAAAATGAGGTCAACACATATTTGAGAATTTTTTATTTTCTTCTCATCGAATGTTGTAATGTAATTCTAAAACTTAAAGAATTCACGTGGAACTCATTAATTGTCTTTTATTGCGCTGTTTATTGGCCTATTTATTCTATCATATGTTTAGGAAACATTCTGTTATGAGAATTTTTTGCATTGGATAGCTTGGGGTCTAGAGCCCTTTATCTCCAATTCATGATGCAACAACGACAAAAATAATGTATTTATCCCACTAAATAGGGATGGCTACATGAATCCTTATTCTCAATTGCGTGCTATCGAGTGTCATATTTCCATTTAATTCTAATAGATTATGATCATTTTTGATACAATACACCCAAGTCTTCTTTGGTGCACCTATGCCTTTCTTAACATCAGTCGAATCTAAAACATCTATTCTCATAATAGGACATCAGATGGTTGAAGTTTAATGTGACCAAACTATCTAAGGCGACTCTCTTTAATATTGTTCGCCACCAGAGCTTCACCAACTCTGTCACGAATATATTCATTTCGCATTTTGTCTCTTAGTGTCCAACCACTCATCCACCTAAGCATTCTCATCTCAGCAACACTTAACTTCTTTTTATGCATCTCTTTTAAAGACCAAAATTCAGTGCCATAGAGCACTGTGGGTCTCACCACCATCTTAAAAAATTTTCCTTTCAGTTTAAATGGTACTTTTCTATCACACAATAGACCTGATGAATTCCTCCACTTCAAGCAACCAACTTGAATTCTACCAATAACATCCCATCTAGACCCAAGGTATAAAAAACGTTCACACTTTTAATGATTTGATCACATATAGTACAACTCTGCCACTAGAGTTACTTCTACTAAAATTAAATTCCATGTATTCAAATTTAGTTTTACTCAAACGAAGGTCTTTAGACTCCATGTAGACCTCTATAATTCAAGTTTTTTTTTTCTTAACTTTGGCTCTAGTCTTATCCAAAAGAAGGATATCACCAATACATGATGAATTGCATAAACCTACAAACACATATATTATAACTATTCTCACACTTATAATTTAGACAACTATTCATTTAATAATTATTTATTACAAATAACGCATAAAAGTTAGTAAGCATGAAAAACCATATATTCTACGAAATTATGATGCCATTGTAATCTAAACTGTATTTAATTTGATAAAACTTGACAACGCTTGCAAACCAATAGTCATTATTTTAATAGTAGATATGAAAAATTTAAAAGATTAAAAAATATAATTAAATTCTAGCTTTACTCTTGTAACATGAGATCACTCCCCCACAATTTTCATTCTCCACTTACACAAGTAGAAGGCTAGATGGAATTCTATCCCAATAGAAATTTATTTGAACATAATAGAGTTAGTGGGAGATATTATTCTACATGCCTTAGACCTCAGTATTTATAAGTAAATATTCTCCCGCAATTTATAATTCAGAAAAAAATAAGAATCAGATGATAAGCTGACAAACTTATCTCGGAGTAGCCACATAAAGTCTGCTAGTTATGCACTAGAAGCCAGCAACCTTTACCAAGGAATTGTAGTAACAGAACAAATTCACCTCCATAATAGCTGCAAAATGAGCAAGACATAATCCTTTGAAGGAGTTGCAAGTTGCAAACTCATGTCTCTGCACACACCATTAACAATTATAATTCACAAATCGCTACTTGATTCCACAATTGAATCCATATAAATCTCATTTGAGCTAGGGCCAACTAACCAGGGGTTGAGAGCCAAACTCAGGCAAAAGGTATATATAGATCTGAAATGGGTAGCCACGTAGAAATCATAGTAGGCCCTTATAGGATTTTTCATATCCACTATCAGCCCGAATGTAGGATTTATTACCTGCATTAAAAAGAACAAAACCCAGACCTTCCCTTTAGTTAACTTATCTCGGAACAAATTCAATGTTATTATTCACTCCCATTTGGTAAATCTCGTTCTCTTAAATATCTTTCACCTGGGAGTAAATTGTGATTCTGCCTGGACTTCTTGGTTTAAGCTGGGCATAATTTTACAGTAAATGTGCAGAGCTTTTGGCTATGTGCCTCTAGGATGCATAAGCCATAATATTTTGGTGCAGCAACTCGAGCAGCATGTTCTTAATAAAAGTTAAGAGAAGCTGAATAATATTTCGGTGCTCATTTCATCCTCCATTTTATTATTTATTTGCTGAAATGCAAATTAAAGTTCATGAAGCGAACTAATAATGATTTGGAGCAATTTTGGTTATCTTGAGTAATTTATAGTGATGATACATTGATGTTTCCTTGGAATGGTTGACACGTTGCTCATTTTTAATTTAGTGCTCGTATCTTCTTGTTTTAACTTTAAATATTCTACCGTGTCATCATTTTTTAGTTTTATACTAATCATCTAAGTTTATTCAGGTCGTTTATTGAAGAATCCCAGGCTGACATCAAGATATCACCTCAAGATAATAATTATGCTGGGTTCACTGATAGGCTAGTTACTGTGACTGGATCCTTGGAAGAACAATTAAGAGCAATCTATCTAATAATGTCAAAGTTAGCAGAAGATGCTCATTACCCACAATCATTGAATTCACCATTTCCATATGGAGGTGCAACTACAATGATCAAACTTATGGCTAATTTTAACTTTGAATGTGCCTTATGATCCCTCGTTTTAAATTAAATTTATACTCCTATATGCATATATTTTAAAACTTAAGTTGAATTTGCGATATGCTATTCATTGAGTTATTGATTCTTAAATATATTTGATTTGATAGTTCATGCAGAGTTAGGTTGAGTTTGACTTTGAAACTAGTCTTTCACCTCAAGAAATGTAGATGATGTCTCGCAAAACAGAGTTTTAATGAGTCAGCTTGATGGATCGAATTACTAAGTAGGGAAGAACAGATATGATAATGCACACTTTTATTTTTTTTTTAATTCTTAAAAAGTGTTGCTTTCCATTTGCAGATTTGGGTCAAAATTTTATTTTTTTAAATTTACTGCTTCTGTTTCATATTCTAGTTTTATTTCTGCTGATACTGTGGAAGTTTTCATTGTTGTAAATATTTTGGTGTAATTTTAAACTTCTACAAATATAGGCATTATTATGTAAATCGATTATCAGAATTTTGATTATACTTTAGCTGCATTTATTTTCTTAATTTATCTTATTTTATTTTCTGAATCTATCTTATTTTGTTCTTCGAAAACAAGCTTGTGATGTTTCCCCGCTGAGAATGGATTGTATTCTCTTTTATTTTGTTTTTTGTGTCGGTTCTTGTTGGTTAGGTTCAGTTCACTATGGCTTATTTTTGGTTTACTTTTGTTTCACCATTGGTTCTCTGATTGCGCCTTTATTTAGGATTGTTGTTGGTTCTTCAACGGCTTTTTACTATGATGTTCTTAAATAAATAATGGCTATGTTTTCTGGCAGTTACTGATTGATTTAGTTCTTGCAGTAAAAATTATGAATTGCGGCTTACCCCCGGTATTCCATTTTATTTTATCCCAATGTGATTCTGATTCCTTCTATGTTGGAATCCATAAGTTGTTTGCTGAACATGTGTCAAAGTGTTTGAAAGAATTCTTCTACCTGTAATTTTATATTTTTTGCTTGCAATTCATGACTTCCACCTCTAGAATTATTCCTATGATCCGGATTTCTGTTCTTTTTCAGTTTTTGATTGTTACTGTAGATGAAGCTGAGAACATCGCTCTGGCATTTTTACTACCAACTTTCAGTGTTTAGGGCTTTGAACTAACTATGCTTTATTTTTCAATTCTGGGGGACTGATTTTTTGATTTTAAATCAGGTATTAAGGTATGTAACATGATATATTTTTTAAGAAGGTGTTACCTTTATGGTTGGATATTCTATGAGTGCCGTGCAAGTTAATTGCAACTTTTGTATGATGCCATTGATCCAGGAGGATTAGAATAGCCGGCCATCAGCCTAGCGATAAGGTAGGAATAATAGCTTTCAGGCCAATTTAAGGAAGTATGCTAATGACAGGTGACCTAAGAGGGAAGGCCATTTTGCAGTGGGTTGGGCTTGGGTGTAAGTCCTTTAGTGTGTCCAAACTTTCTAAAGTTAAATTTTAGTTAATGTCTTCTATTTAATTTTTTTCTTAGATGTTTGGTTTAAAAGTTCATCAATTATTGTATTTAGGAGTTAATTGCCAATAATCTGGGAGAGCTGGTTTCTTTTTTTAAATTTTGAGGAGATATTCTTTTTGAGATTCTTGCAATGACGTAGGATTCTATTTTTTGTATCATAAGTTTGTAAAGGGAAGCAAAATTATTTAATATATAAGTTTCCATAATACTCTCCCTCAAGCTAGATCATATTTATTTATCATGCTTAGCTTTTTGCAAATGTAAGTAATCCTAGCTCCATTAAGGGCCTTTGTGAAGGTGAGCCTTAGTTGTTCTTCAGTCTTTACATGAGTTGTAGAGATCAAATTTTGTTGAATCTTTTTACGAACAAAGTGACAATCTGTATCAATGTGCTTAGTTAATTCAGGGAAGACAATTTTAAGCAATTTGAATTGCAGCTTGTTTATCACACCATCTTTTTTCTAGAGCTGTTATCTTAAAACCCATTTCAGTTAGTAATTGAGAGACCCATATCAATTCACTTGAAGCTTGTGTCATTGCTCGATGCTCAAATTCTGCATTGAATCGTAACACTACATTATGTTTCTTACTTTTTTGTGAGACCAAATTGCCACCAACAAAAACATAATGTCCAGTTATAGATCTTCAATCAATCTTGAAACTCGCCTAATCTGCATCAGAGAAGCATTCAATATTCTATGCCCATAATTTTGATATAAATACTTATCCATGAGCTCTTTTGAGGTAACATAGTATTTTCTACAAAGTTGACCAATGATGGATTGTGTGAGAAGACGTGAACTGACTTATAGTGTTAACCGAATTAGCTATATCTAAGTGGTCGCTATTAGGTACTTTAATTTTTCAACTTTCTATATCATTTTGAATCATTAATAGGCTCTCCATCCTTGGTAAGTTATTGATCAGGAAGCATAGAAGTACTGCATGGTTTGACTCCTAATTTCTTTGTTTATGCTAATAAATCCAAGATATATTTCCTTTGAGATAGAAAGATGACCTTCTTGCTCCTTGATACCTCAATCCCCTTGAAATTTTTCAAGGCATTGATCAGATTTTTAGTGTTGAACTGATTTTGGAGAAATGATTACTGATAAGATTTGCTCACATTGATTTTAGTAATAATAATGTCATCAACCTACACCACTAGAAGAATGATGCCAGAAACAGATTCCTTATGGATACAATATTACCACTTTTACTTTTCTGTATCCCAAATTCTTCAAATGCCTAGTTGAAATTTTTAAAGCATGCCCTATGACTTTACTTCAATCCATATAATAACGTCTGAAGGTGACATTTTCCTGGATTCCCCTTGAGCAACAAACCTAGTAGGTTGCTCTATGTATATGTCTTCTAAAAGATCTCCATACAAAGAAACATTCTTCACATCAAGCTGGTGCATGAGCCAATTATTCATTGAGACCAAGGATAGAAAGAAGCAGACTGAAGTCAACTTAGCTATCAGAGAGAACGTCTCGAAATACTCAATCAACCGAGCTTTGGGATGAGCTACAAATTTATCACTCTTTTTTTTTTCTAGATGATATCAGCTAGTTTCCAGAATCCATTTTTAGTTAAGACAGTTATTTTATCAAGCATCACTGCACGCCACTCAGAATGAGATAAGGCTTGTTGAACAGAGCTCGGGATCTTAACAAAGTCAAGAGAAACAATAAACGAACTAGAAGTAGAAGATAACTATTTATAGTTAACATAAGAGAAAATGGGATAGACACATTGATGTTTATCTCTTCGAAGAGCAATAGGTAGATCAAGGTCAGTTGGAGGATCCACTAAAGAAAGATGATATCAGTGCTGGACTAGGATCAGGGGGATGATGCCTTCTAGAGTAAGTATTAGTGATATGTGATCTAAGCTGAGGCGTTGGTGGTGGAAGTAGAGCTCGATCAAGATCTAGCTCTAAATTGTTGATATGATGCATTAACAATTCATCAAAATTTCGTGAGCATTAAAGCAACATTAGTCACCAAAGAGAGTGAGATTTGTTCATCAAAAGTGTTGTCTCCAAAAGATATCTATTTTGTCCTTCAGTTACTCCATTTTGAAATGGATTATCGAGACATGTTGTTTGGTGAAGCATCCCGTTTTGTATCATGTATATTTGAAATGGTTTAGAAGAAATATTCTTTGGTATTATCATTTCTCAGAATATTGACCGAAAAATTAAATTGAGTTAATTTTAACACAAGGACTGAAAAAATGACAATAACTCAGTAGGGAATTTTATAAAATAAAGCCAAGTCATATGAGAAAAATCATCTACAAAAGTAACAAACTATCACAATTCATTAGATAAAACAAGACAAGATCCCTATACATGAGAATGAATTAACTCAAAACTATGACCAACTCTTTTATTAATTATAAGAACAGAAGACAAACAACGGTGTTTAACAAATTGACACGACTCACAATCTAAATATGATAATTGTTGAAACTGAGGGTATAACCTTTTTTGTATTGGTAGTAATGGTTGTCCTAGTCGACAATGGACCTCAGAAGGAGATAAGGTGCTGGAACATGTTATGTATCGTGGTACTTTATTCTTCAGAATCTCTAGAATGTTCCACCCGACTCGTTCTTTAGAACCTTTACCAATAATCTTCTTCTTCATAAGATCTTGAAGAAGATAATGATCATGAATGAATAAAATATAACAATTAAGAGCACATGTAATTTTACTAACAGAGACATGATTAAAAGAAAATTAAGGTAAGATGAGGACAAACTTTAAATGGAATGTAGGTGTAAAATTGATGGTGCCAGTACCAAGAATATTAAAGTTAGATTTGTCTGTTAAGGTAACAAAATAAAGATGTTTATGAGAGGTGAAATAGAGATTTGGACTACCTGTTATATGACTTGTAGCACCATAATCATTGACCCATTATGTGGAAGAGGAGAGAAGGCAAGTATCACTGTTACATGACTCTTCAAGGGCAGTCTTGGAGGTAGATTTCTTGGATGCTTCTTGAATTTGGATGAATTTAACATATTCATTTGTAGTAAGCGATAGAGTTTGACATTGGAAGGCCTCATTAGTAGTGACCATATGAGCAGACCATGATTTAGAGCCCTTCTTATCCTTCTTAAGCAACTTCTGACGCATTCTCTTCATATGATCATGTTCATGGCAATAGTAACAAACTACTTTAATGTCTTGATTTTTAGAATTTAGAGTTCCACTAACTTGCCATGAGACTAAGGTTTACTTATGTATGTATTTTTCTAGCTAGCGAGAGGATTAGGTTGTGGTATAGATGAAATTTGAGAACTCAAAATAGTGCGTAGCACTATTGTATAGGCTTCCCCTCAAAGTAGTATCTCTAGAATTAGAGATGATCTGTGATTTGATATCTTCATATTGAATGCAAACATCAATACTAAAGGGCAATAATGCAATCAATTATTCATAAACATATTTAATGTGTATGTGATACATGTTAAGTGATGGAACATGTTATTCAGTTCGTGTCCTTGCAAACATCAAAGATTTGGGAAATATTTTATCTCCTAGAAAACACATGCTAAATCTTCAATCGCATCTTCAACAGTCATAATGTGTGATATGATCAAATCGATCGGATTTGATAGAATTTCATATTTTATATCAAGAGCTGGGCATCAACTCTCATCCACTCGAAATAAATATAGATCAGTCTCAATTGGAGCATTTTTTAATGAGGCGACTCTTTTGAGAAATACTACTTATGCAGAATATCACAATTTTATTCCAATAAGAGTAATTGATACAATTTAGGTTCTTATCAGTAATTTTAGCCATGGATGAAACCAAATTTGATATGATGTTTTTGTTCAACTCGACGAGACTAAATAAATGAATTTCAATGATATTGTGATCTCATTGTTTGGTCAGGGAAATCCAATAGGCTGAATTATTTCCGGATGGCATGGAGGGGACAATACCTAAGTAATTGCAGGAAACAAATGGAGGAACTCGAACTTTCTTTGGAAATCTAACGATTCACCAATTAGTTTGAGGATAAAAGAGAATAGGAGCCCGTTTAGCAAAAAGAAAAGTGGCTAAATATTAACATGGCTAAATTAAAAGAAAAAAAAGGTTCTGCACCCCATACATTTTCATAGTCGTCTACTATTACCACTTTGTATTCTTTTTCTAAGGAAAATTTTAGTTTTGGTAAATTTTTAACTTGCTCTTTTATTTTTTGTATAATTTTTACATCTTCTATATTAAAATATTTTTGTCCTGTTGAAGAGGTCTTTTTATATAGTGATTTAATTGTTTTTCCTAAGTCTTTAATATATGACCTAGCATAATTTAAGAGTCCTAAAAATTTTTGTAATTCTTTTGTATCCTCTATTTTATCTGGAAATTCTAATATCTTTTTTGATATATGTATTAAACCAAGCAATTCAGTTAGTATTTTGTTTCTAGATAATGAGCCAACTCCATCGTCAACTATGGAAATCACACTTATGACACCAAGATAATCAGTTCGAAGAAACAGATAACGGTGAGGGTCCGCTGGAGCAAGGGCTGCTACTTGATACTGTGACACTGTCTAGCCGATCCATCAACCTGTATAAGCTGACTATTGAGAGTTGCGAGCAGGCACAATCGTTCGAAGCCACGATGAAGGCGATTAACAGACTAATCTCTGAACTGTAGCTCAAAACTGTGACTCATTTGGCTGTCTCTTCCAAATGAACCGAGAGTTCCTCTACATGCAAACACGTCCAAGGCGGGCATACTCTAATGAAACGGGGCAGACAACGCCAATCTGCGAAGCAGACGCTGTCGAAGAATACAACCTAGACGGACGAAGCTAACAAAGACAACCTACGCAGACGAAGCTAACGAAGGCAAGCTACGCTTCTCGTCTCAGGGCAAAGGCGAAGCGGACAAAGGCTCTGATACATGTGTAAAGTGAAGCAGTTTTTTTAAATATACAAGCTTCGTAATATATTACTTTCTTTAACAAACTTGAACTATTTGATGCAATGGAAATTTAGCTTTTCAATTCTAAAATTTAGATTCGAGTTTTCCTACTTTATCCACCATCTCTCTCCATTATCCTTCTATCTCTTTTACTCTATCCGATAGGTTTAAGACGAAAGACGACAATTAGTTATCCCGTTTCAACCTCTCTTCCTCTTGGCTTTGGTTATACCAGAAGGCACTAAGGAAAACGAAATGCACCAAGAACAAAACCTCGCTTCGGAAGGTTCAATCTGGTTAAAATCTATCAAGAACTGTAATTATGTTGACCAGATGGCTAATTTCCATCATTTCATGGGAAATTTCAGCAATATTGAGATATTAGAGGGAAAGGAATCATTTAATTTTCTTTTGCCAGTTAAGATCTTATCCAAAAGATAGTGTTGTACCTGCTTGCTCATTTATTCAACATGTCACTAAATTTTGATTGATGTTTTCTTGAATATGTTGTAGTCATTTGTGAAACCAATTNTCTATTCATTTCAAGAATGACTATATGTTGCAATATTAAGTCACTTAGAATATTCAAATGATAGGAACTTCATGAGAACTCTACAATTAAAAGATCTATTCCATAAATATAAGTTCAGGAATATATTTAAGTTTTCCCTTTAGGTAGGTCTAGTGAAGCCAATTTTTGATTAGCTTCTCCTCACTTCNACTCTACTAGTAAAAGATCTATTCCATAAATATAAGTTCAGGAATATATTTAAGTTTTCCCTTTAGGTAGGTGTACTGAAGCCAATTTTTGATTAGGCATATCCTCAAGCTTCTCCTCACTTTCATAATTTTTTTCTTTCTTTTGTCTTTTTTATTTGAATTGCTTTCAATCCTATATATTTTTCTTTTCTTTTCAGGGATTTNCATGTGTTACTTGTTTATTTGTTTTGGTAGATTTTGATTTGTAAATGATTTTGTTGTCACCCTACACTCAATGAGTTCTTCATTGTTTTGTTTTATGCGTATTTTTTTTCCTAATTTCTTAAACATTGTTTTGAATCATGTTTTATTTGATTTGTTAGATTTTGATTTGCAAATGATTTTTGTTGTTGCACCCTACACTCAATAAGTTATTATTTTGTTTCATGCGTATTTTTTTTTCTAATTTCTTAAACATTGTTTTGAAACATGTTTTACTTGCTTATTTGATTGTTGGATTTTGATTTGCAAATGATTTTGTTGTTGCATCCTACACTCAATAAGTTTATTTATGTAAATTGTTTTGGATCTTTCGGTTCATTTTATTGACATATGCATCATTTGCTTATTTTCTTGCTCTATTTCTTAAAAAGGCTTACCTCATTTTTTAAAAAGGTTTTTAGCAGTTTTAATGGCTTCCATAAGCCAGCAAAAATGTTAGACTGAGTGGGGAGGGAGAGAAGAGAGTTAGTAGCCAGCATATCTTAAGGTAGAATACTATTCTCCTATTTCAAAAGTCAAATTTTTTTTATCGATGTGTTTTTTCAGAAGGATTTACGTCAATACGATCAATCGTTGAATTTTTGATATATTCCAAATAATGCATTCCTACGCATTTTTCATATATTTTAACCATATTATGTCTTTGGTATTTACCCTATTACTGGAGCCTACTCCACGGAATCATGTGGATTAGCCCAAAATCGCGCACAACAGAGTGAAATCGTAAAGGATATCGTGAAAATCATAGGATTTATGCAATTCTACTATATCAGGATGAGGTAAACACAAATCTTGTCCCATGAGAATCTCCAATGTGGGATTCTCCCACTTGCTCTTGCTGCCAACCTCTTGTGGGCCTATATTTAATATTTCCTTAATTAGAATTAGGATCTTTGAGAGGTAATTATTTATATATTTTTATTTCCTATTCTTCGAGGCTTTTGCTTTATTTTGAGAGTTACAGAGATTGTAAGCCTTGTTTCTTGCTTTTTGAGTATTGTTTTTTCTTTCTTTTGCAAATGATGTGTCTGTAATATGTTTAAGAACAAGTGGTGAACCTCCTTGTCACTTGTACATCATCGTTATGGAGCTCTCTGCGTTTTTTACAACCGGGAAAACCATAAAACGATGCTTATCCTCATCCAAACGCCATCAAACTCGCTTATTATTATTCCCTTATCACTCCACAACTTCTTCGTTGCTAAATTCCTTTCTTAAACATATTCTAGGAGCCCTAGAACTGTATCATCTAGTATTAGAGTTCGACAAGCACTATAAATTTAGGGATTTTTCTTTTCTTCACCTAAACCAAGAATCCATATAACTTAACCTAACACCCCCACAAATATTTTTTTTCTGACATCATTTATATAGTCCTTGCTCTAATTCTAACTCTAAATCATATCTTTCTTTTTTTTCAAAACTTTCATTGGAAGAATAAGATGTCATGTCGTTTCGAAGGCACCCACAGTAAGGTATTCAAGAGTTCACTATGAATAACATGCAACAAAAAGTCCTATTGTAATGGAGGCTTGTGGCATTTTAGAGGAGATAGTCAAGTGAGGTTGCGCATAGCCACGTCGGTGATTTGTCAGATCAAAGGGAGGAAGTGATTTCATTCTTTCGAGAAGTTTTTATTGACAAAAAACCAATACTCCATTGATTTGACCTAAAATATCATTGAATAATTCAGGATCTTGGAATAAAAGTGGATGTATCGAATTTTAACGGTCGTATGGATTCTGATGAGTTCGTTGAGTGGCTTCAGACAGTGAAACAGGTCTTTGAGTATGTGAACGTTCCACTTGACATAAGCCTTAAGCTAGTCGCTATTATGTTAAGAGTGTTTTTTGTGGTGAAAAAAATTGAAACTCCTTCGCTAGCAAGTGGGAAAAAGCAAAATGACAATTTAGTTCATGATGAAAATGGAGGTGCATCACGAACACCTATGTACACAGTACATATATAACATATCCTTGAGACTTCATCCTTTACAACAGCAAGAGCTCTCAGTAGAGGAGCACACCGCAAAGTACGGGCAACTAATGTTGAAATGTGAACTATTTAAGCCTTAGGAGAATGCCATAACTCGATATATGGGATGATTAAGACTTTTCATTGGAAGCATGATACTATCGCAACAATATTAGACCTTATAGAATGTTCAGACCTTTGTCCTGAAGGTGGAGAGACAACACAGTCATATCGGGTCTATACCACCAGTCAAACATAGTTCAATTCTAGTAATATGCAATAAGAGTATATCTAGTGGAGCATCTAAGACGACCTCCTTATAGGGAAAATTAATCCAAAGCAAAGTAAAAAATGCAGCTCATGAGCACTCCTAAATTCATTTGACCAGGAGGTATGTTAAGTGTCAAGGCTTACGCGACATTGCATTACATTATCCAAACATGAGTGATCTTTTTCACTGAGCAGTGTGCAGTTGAAGAAATTGATAGTGACATATGAGGAAATGAAGACATCAGAGAGGAGTATCAGCTTCTAGCTAAAGAGGGAGAAATATTAGTGAATCAAGTTGAGTCATGAGAGAGACACAAACATGATTAACATTGGTTCTCCTAGATGATAATGAGTCTAAAGAGCTATAACCTGAAAAGAGGCATCTCTTATTGAGGGAGATACTTGATATCCTGACTAACAATTCACCTTCTGGGCGGCTGTCACTGAGAGTAGTCCAACATGCCATATATTTCTTTCCAAGTTCGGTTCTTCTAAGAAAACTTATTTATCCGATACACCCAGCCATGCACAAGGAGTCAGAGGTTTTATTTTTGAGAGGACTAGCTCAGATGCAGCTCAAACTCTGATTGTTGTCAAGTTAGGATATCTACTTGTTATATCAGAACAATCTTTGGAATGACGTGTTTTAGAGTTGCATGGAATGAACATAAGCATGAATTTTATAATTGGGCTGGTTTCAAACACAACAAAGTAATGATTTTATTAAGATGGTAGTAGATCAATTTTAGAAGCGTACAGGGAAGAAAGAAAGTTTCTCGTAGCCGGCAAGAGTATTGCGGGAGCCATTTCCACGAAATCATGCAGTGTAGCCCAGAATTGCTTGAAATAGAGTTAAATCGAGCGGAATATCACAATAATCACGCTTTTTTTTGCTATTCCACAATCACAAGATGCGGCGAGCTCAAATCCAGTCCCGCGAGAATATCCAACATGGGATTCTTCTGCATTTTGTTGTCACCACTCCCCTATTGGCTCATATTTATTATTTTTTTAAATTAGAATTAGGGGTTTTGAGAATAAACCGTTTATATTTTGTTATTTCCGGTTCTTGGAGATTTTTGTTTAGGTTTGACAATTATAAAGATTGTAATATTCGGTTTTCTGCTTTGTGAGCGTTATATCTTCTTCCTTTTGCAAGTGATTTGTCAGTATGTTGCTTAGAAACAAGTTTTGAACTTGCTCGTCGCTTGTGCATCGTCGATTTGGAGCTCTTATCACCGTTTTCAGCTGGGACATCCACCGAACAAAGCTTATCCTCGTTCAAAGATCGCCGAACTCACATATCATCATTATCTTGCCATTCCACAACTATCTCTCCGCTAAATTCCTTTACTAAACACCTTCTAGAAGCCCTAGAATAGTGTCATCCACACATTCATATTACTCTGTAATTTTGTTGACTTTCAAGTTTTTTTTGTGAGCAAACTGTATATTTTGTTTTATGTTCCTAATTTGATCAAGGTTTTGCGATGATCTCTTAGTGTGGAAATGTGAATGATAATAATGTGATTTTTTTATCAATCATGCCACCTCATTTCATATGACATATCACATATACTACACATATGAAATGCATGTTTGCAAATCCATAGGGATTTTTCTTTAAGAATATTCATGTGATGCGGGAGCTTTAGCTTCCGTAATTCTGCAGAATCATGGAAGGATCTTGACTTGAGTTCCCGAACGAGAATTATGAATTCCCATGACCGCGGGCATTGATTTTGGCTCTTGATACTTGTTATTCGCAATTCAACTAAAATCTTTCCTTTTTTGTTTTCTTCTATTTTTTTATTTGGTAATTTTTGTTATGAGATTATTTTTGTTATTTTGGGATCCGAAAATTCCGATTGCTCCCCATAAACTCTCTTCATTTTTATTTTATCTTTGTTTTGAGAGAACTTAGGAGAGTCAAATTTTCAGAAGACAGATTGGATTGTAGATAAGACACCACCTATAAATTTTGCCCTCATTTTGCGAGGACATTTTGATTTGGGGTTCTGATCTCCTATAAGCGTAAGCCTCTATGGTTAATTGCTCCTCCCAATAATGAGAATGCACTTTGAATTAAGGCTAATCTTTAATAGTTGAATATTCAAGATGTAATATCTATGCTGTAGAATTTATTACTTGAAGCTTAAAGCAGATGATGAGGAGAATGAAGATTAAACTCGATCAAGATTCCATGATTTTGTCATCCCTAATCACTATGATCCTTGATCTACTTAGTCAATGGTGGTAGTAGACCCAACATGACAGAAGAATTTTTGTCAGTAGTCATGAGTTGCATTGTCCAAGAGATCCTTGTAGATCTTGGGTAGATATTTGTTTAAGGGGACAAATTTATATCGATCTTAGCTAACAAAAGACTTTGTGTCAATCAATTGTGCCCGTATGATTCACAACTCAAAGTGTAGAAAATTTTTGGGGAATGTACAGCCTTTGGCTGTGACCGTAATATAATAGTGTAGTTTGGGAACAACCACCCAGTAGAGAGCTCTAGTTGTAGCCGCTATTTTGTGGTATCATTTAGTGGTAAAACCATGCAGACGGAGGACTCGAGTCACGTTCTTGCTGGCATTTATTACTATTGATATTCTTAATATGACATTAGCTTTTTGTTAACTGAATTCAGCTAGAAGTTTTTCACCCTTGACAAACTGTTACGGAGGGTGGATGAGGTTTGTTTTAAGTTTTTAGTGATCGGTTTTCATTTGCTTATTGTGATTGATTATTTTGAAAAACTTATTTAAAAAATGGTCCCCTCTTATTGAAATATTCTATCAACTTAGTCATCATCAGGTAGTTGAGCATTTTAAATTTTTGTATTTGAAGGGGGCATTTAGTTTTGGTTAGTTTAAGCTTTTCAAGTTATAAGTAATATTGACTCATATCCTTATAGGTAAGACGATCAAACTAGGTGATTTGAACTTACAAATTCTTATTTTAAGATTTGTGCATTTATTTTGAAATTACTAGACTCGTTAGCTTCAGTCTTTTCGAGGAGGATTAAACTAGTTGAGTGACACTTACAACCCTATTCTAGAAACAATACGATTCTATTAGCCCACACAATATTCTAAAACTTTGTACTTGAGCATCCAATATATTAGTCAGAGCGCATGCTGGCTTATAATTTCACATATTTGAATTTAGACGACTTTACATATCCTAAAGCAATTTGCATGATTTTAAAGCATGAATTGAATCACATTTAAGACTTGAATTTATATAATTTTTCCTTATTTGAATGTGTATATTGATGCATGTTGAGTTTCATTTTAAGCTTTATAAAATGTCGCTTTCTGTTCTCTTGTAAACATGTTGTGAATCCGGTTGCGAAATTTGACATTTTTTCTTCATTTTCGGCATTTAAAAATAACATATGTTTTAAATTTAACCTCAATTTATGATATTTAGCATTTAAGTTAAACTTAGTCCCCAAATTATGATATTTTATATTTAAGTCAAGTTCAGGCCCAAAATTATAGAATTTGATATTTAATTTAAGTTTAACCTCCAAATTTATGACATTTCATATTCAATTTAAGCTTAGCCCTCCTAATTTATGAAATCTCATATTTGAGTCAAGCTTACAAGCTTATCACCTCCAATTTATGATATTGTATTTTAAATTTAATGAAGACGGTGCGAAACAATCTTGCACTGGCAGGAAGCAGGAGTGGGAGGGCTTCCGGGCAAGTGGGAGCAGTGGAACGACCCGATCGGTCCAATTGGGTGCCAGTCCATGGTGATCACCTGGCCGAGCAGCCCGACGATGCTTCTAACTGGATTGGTGGCCTCACGTGCTTCTCTTTCTTTTTAATTCTTCTGCTTGTTCACATGGAAGTATTTTAATGGCTATTCTAAATATACCCACCTCTTCCTTTTGCAGTTTTCTAGTCTTCCACTTTCCTTTATCCTCTTCTTTCCTTTCTTGTTTCTCGTCTTGTAGGGTTATATGTATGCTAGTTTGCTAAGAGTTTGGGGTGTTTTGGCTGTGAATTGATTTCAAATTTCCTGTGTGGAATCTTTTTCCTTGTTCTATGGTTGTATCCGAGGAGGTGGTGGTGCTCCGGTTGTATCCTACTCCGATGTGGTTATTGTATCTCCCCTTTTATTTTCTCTACTTCGTTTCTTCCATTTCCCTTAGCTGTCGGCTATTCCCAACCGCTCCCCCCTGCGCTGCCGACCTTGTTTCTGTTGCAGTAACTTGCTGTCCAGCTTTTTCCCCTACACTCTTCCTAGAAGTCAGCCGTCCCAACTGCTGATATGTTCCTCCTAGCTGCTACCCCTCCTTCCCACCAACCTCAATCACCCTTGGGATACACTCTCGAGGTCTCCGTTTGCGTCGTTTTTGTTGTGGTTATGTTATTTCCAATTTGTATGTGTTGTAATCCTCTCTCCCTATTAATAAAAGTTGAATTTTTTTTGTTTTGGCTTTCTCCTATGGTATCATTTGGTATCGGAGCTAGCCCAATCCTAGTCCCATCCTAGGGTTTCCTAGTGGCCACTATAAACCAAAACTTTCTTTCCCACCACCGAATATCCTTTCCACAACCCAAACCCCAACTCCACTAAAATTTTTCTTTCTTATTCTTAAACTTTAGCAATGCCTAATGAAATACTTGCTCGAGTCTACCCGGGAGGAGATACGATGAGAGATTCGCTGACTTCAGTTGTGGATGATGGACATTTAGTATGAAACTCAATGGGAGGGTGGTTGTCAGTGGATCGTGATCAGTAGAGTCAGAGAGGAGAACGGAAGAATCTAAGGATGCAACGAGAGACAAAATACTAGTTTATACCAGCTTATTGTAGACGAAAATTTCAGACTCTCTTCAGAAGTGGAGGGACAACACCATCGAGTGACCCTCACATCTTATAGATAGGGGTCAGCCTAGGGATCTTACAGCCATATTGCACAGAGGAACATCTAAGACGATCCCGATAGAGGACAAACTGACTCAGAGTAGAGAATAGGGGAAACCATACCACATCCCTGAATTTGTCACGGCCAGTAAGTGTTGTAAGTGCCACAAATTTGGGCATGTGGAATTACAATGCACCAAGGGAGATATTTGTTTCACTGAGCACGGTGTTATTGAAAAATTGGGCAGTGCATTGTTGATACTGAAGAAGTTGAAAACTTTTGGGAGGATTCTCCACTTGCAGCTAGAGAGGAAGAGATGCCACCAGTGGACCCGAGAGAGAGATTTTAGTTGATTAACAGTAGTCATTCTAGAAAGTAGTGATCTTGTGTAATGGACATTCGTGCAGAATATAAAGTGGTGGTACCTCGAGCTAGTGTAAAAGGAACACTAGTAGGGCGGACTTGGGATGTCCAAAAAAGGCATGAGTTTGAGAAGCCGACCACAAATGCAAGGCCATCACAGATAAGAGCATTGCTAATATTTTAGATTTATAACCCCCTTCCAGAGCATGCAAAAAAAGGGAGGTTGTGCATATCTTAAATGAGGTTAATAGGTGCCATGTCGAGGACAACATGTGGAGTTATTCAGCTGTTATTTTCAATTTAGCATGGAGCAACTTGTCATTTGTCCAGAAGGGAGAAATGAACCCCCC
>JXCR01103561.1:253985-291898 GCA_002079205.1 Phalaenopsis hybrid cultivar | reverse complement strand
GGGGGGGGGGGGGATGACTGCGTGCGGCTCAAATCGAATAAGTATTTAGAATGTGGTATTTTCAATCCCTTTTTATTCAAATGGAGGTTGGGTGTATGCTCTGTGAGCGCGTTTTGTGCTCCAATACTTCCCGGGCATAAGCCCCGTGTGTGTTTACGCCCCCCTCATGGACTTAGTGTGGAAGACCTTACGCTCCGCCCCAGGGCGCGCCTTGAGTGCACCCCAAAAATGCTTTTTGAAACGAATAATAAATGAACTAGCTTGAACTCATGATATTATGCTCGAGACTCTATTAATTAATCAAGAACAAGCTCAAGTCGATTGTAGCAGGAGCTTAACTCAATTCTTTACACCCCTAGCATGAAGGCTATTTATCTCACATGACTTTTCAATTAACCTCATAGGAGAGGATTTGGAGAGCTTAGAAAATGACTAAAAATACCTAAAATTGACTCATCTAGCCAAGCCAAGAAAGTGAGCATAAGTAACTGTTGATGACTGTGGCATAGTAAGATGTGGAGGCTGTTTATGGGTTATCAATTATTTGGGTTGGTGAAAGGAAATTTTACAGGCTCATGCGGATTATAGCGTTCACACTACTAGCAGTCAGATATATAAACACTTGATGATGATGTTTTGGTGGCTTGGATTGAAGAAAATGCTGCAGAGGTTGTGAATTTCATTAGATAGTGAAAGTTATGCAATAACAATTGAGTTTTCTACTATAGACATTGTCTATTTATGAGAAGAAGTGGGATGGTATATAGATTTTGTGATAGGGTTTCCTAGATTGAGATAGGGACTTAATAGGGTTTGAACGGTTATAGATAGAATTTGGAACTTGCACATTTCATGAATTTGAGGCAGACTAATTCAATGGATGGATTGCACAACTATATGTCAAAAGGATGAGATGATGAGATTCATTAAATACTAGATCATTCTATTTGACCATGTTTGGAGATTTATTTTTATGCTATTTTGATAGTTCAAAAAATAGGCCACTCTCTTTCCCGCAAGCGTCCTCAGTCTTGTGAAAAGACCGTTTTGCTTCAGATAGATTCGGTTTAGTTAACCATATTTCTTCTAATGTTAGATCAAGTTTTTTTAGACTAGATGTCGAGGCTTTCTATGCTGATTACCGCTTTTACTAGCTAAATAGTACTCTTGTGTTCTGAGGTTCTCAAGTTTTAGGCTTAGAGTTGATATTTATGTTTGAATTAAATTAATGGGGAGTAGTTGGATGAATGGTGGTATATCCAATCATGATTTTTTGGTAGTCTTCATGGACATACCACAATTAATAGATGTGAAAGAGATTCAAATCATAGCATTCAAAGAATTTGATTAATAATCCGATTTGTTACTCGAGTATCTTGAGTAAACCAAATGTGGAAATGCATATGTGCTTCAACGAATTGCTTTCATGATTTTTATCTCATTTGTTATCATTTGTCATTTTATTCTATTGTTTGCTGATTATGATTTGCAGCAAAGTTCTTTTAGGAAGTTTTCAGTTGTAATTTGCTATTTTGCTCACCTTGCAACCCTTGTGATTCAAACTTCTGAGTATTTCTTTGGATGTCGGTTCCATCCCAAAATGTTGCATATAATTGTTACTTAAGATGGACTTACAAATTGCGTTCCTTATTTTGCCAGTGAACTTTCAACTCTTTGGGCTGACGATTTATTCTAATTTGTTTTGTATAACTATTTAGAAGTTTCGAGGCATGGACAAAGAACTATTGATTAAAGAAATTTTTATGTCTCAAGTTTTTGGAATGGTTGGATATAAATTTTAGAATGTTGTGCAAGTTTTTATTGATAATTTTAGGGGAAGCTATTTATTTTCTTTTTCTATTTTTTTTTTTGTGCTGATGTGAAGCTTAAATCTCTATTTTGGTGTTTTTTTTTGTTACTTTTTGTTTTTATATTTTGTGATTCATTGGCAAGTGAAATTGATTTTGGTCAAATATATTGTGATTGGTATTTTTTTAATTGTTGTATGAGTCTTGATTAAATTGTGTTTTGTTACATTTTTCATTTTTTTTCAAAGATTTTTCCTCGGCTGAAGCTGTCAATTAAATTTGTAGTTGACATATATTTCTATTTCTTCTGGTTTCATCAGGAAATGCAATATTTGTTTATTCATAGTTATTGAACCTCAATTTGTTGTGTGTGATTTTGCGCGATTTTCGTGGAAACTCTATACTGTTATATCTTGCATCACTTATTTTTCGCTATTCTTCAAGTTTCTTTTTTTTTATTTGACACCATATATATTACTTCTGCAAATGCAAACATCAGTTTTCATGCAGTTTTTCTGATGTTCCGGGCTGCTTCTGGGCATATTAGAAAGGTTCTTAACCATTCACAATTTAAACCATCATTTTCCTTGAATCTATTATTGTAAACCTCTTAAATTGTGAGTGCTAGTGATGCGGGACTTTTATGGCTGAACCAGTTGGTTCGGCCAAGGGGCCGGTCCAGCAGGGAGGCTAGACCGGATGGCTGCTATTGGGTGAGAAATACCACCCCTTCCCCCTTTTGTCTTATCTTATTATAAATATGTTGTTTTATATTTTAGGGTTCAGTTTTTGCCTTCTTGATTTCAGATTTCTGTCCTGCTTGTCGAAGATTGTTGTTTTCTCTAGGTGTTACATCTATAACTCGTCCGAGATGGTGATCTTCTTCAAGGGTTTGAGGGGTGCTCCGTCTATAATTCGATCCGAAAGGGATAGTTATCCTTCCTCCACTCCCCATCCGCAGTCCCTCTTCCTTGATTCCAGCCTCCAGCCCCTCTTCCTACTGACCGCCGGTTCACCAAAACTTACTTCCCTCTCTCGGCCATAACCCCCCTGCAGCCTTCCCTGTGCCGTCCACATTCCCTACCGCTCTCCTCCAACCGTCTAGTCCCCTTTCCAGCCCGGGATCTGCCGTAACCTGCTCCACCAGCCTGCTGCACTTTCCAGGCACTACATTCCTGCTGCATCTGCCGCACCCCTGCTGGCCTACCAATCTCCCACCTGCAATTCCTACCTCCCGGGCTCCCCCATAACCAGGCCCACTCTCCTCTGCTATTAACCAACAGCAAAACCCTCCCTCTCACAGCCACTAACAAGACCCTAGCCTTCTCCCATCACATCTACTGTCAACTATCCTCGTCAGTTCTCGCCGCTGTCCATGGATGTCTTATCTGGCTCTTGCGGGATCTTGGTGTTTTGTTGTGTTTTCTAATCTTTTTGAGTCTTTTTTGTAACTGTATTGTTTTGAATAATAAAAATCTGCTTTTCTATCGTGATTTTGGGTTATCTTCAGTATCAGCTAGTCTTGCCCATTTATTGCAATGAAAAATAATCACTCCACACATCTACCGCAGCTTGCAATTTGACATGGAATATCTTATTACTACTTTTTGTACTTCAACATCTAACCGGTGCTAGTTTTTTCTTTTCAAGTCATAACCATGCAAGTGCATTGTCTTGTTTCTATGTTTCTGTCTGCTATTTAAAAATATTTGGTAGAATTTTGCTACGAAGTCTGTTTAAATTTACGAGATCCACATTTTTGTGCTAGTCTTTTTGGCTTAACCTTTTCAAGTCAGATTGTCTGAACTTTTTTTCTTTAAAATTCAACGTCAGGGGCAAATTTTTCTGCCTTCCCCGCTGCTCCTGTTGGCTACGTGATACCTTCTATGTCTTATAATGCAACAAATTACGGGCCTAATGGCATTGGAGGAAGACACACTGGTTCCAAGGTTAGATATATGAATTGCATGTTCTAATATGAAATTTTCTGCCTTTCCTCCTGCTGCGCATATGTGATTAGTAAAATATATGAATTTCAGGTTTTAATATTCTATCTTTCATAATTATGAAATTTTCATGTTTATTACATGTGAATGATGACGAGTTATTTAGCATTTATCCCACCCCAATTTGTCCAAGTTATACTGGTGACCCTAGGAACTTCAAAATGAATTACATTTGCATTCATCTTACCTACCGGCTTTAAACCCTGTTATTAATCTAAATAACTGAAAATTTAGATATTTGAAGTAGTGGCCATAAGGCCTTTTTGGTTGATCTATGTTATTAATTAGCCATGTTCCTAGATTCCTTCTGACATGAATTCCATAATACAGCAGAAATTATCTTGCGTGAGGACTGATTAGAAGAATTATGAAGACTTTTTAAACTGACGTAGAGGGGTTTATTTTACTGTATTAAACAGTCAATTGCTGTTTAACAAGGATGGATAATAACATAGTTTATCTTGCTTTGTTGTTTTTGTGCTCTAAAACCACAAACTTTGTATCCTAATGTGAGTTGAACTCTTTGTTTTAATTGAAAAGTTCAGAAGTGAGATTTGCAATCTTGGAACTTTAAGTACATGTGCATTTATATTACCCTGTTTTCACTGATTCTTTATAATACTTGGAATGCCATGTTGATAATTGAACATATTAGATATAGATATTTCATCTCCAGTGCAATGTTGATCATTGAACATATTAGATATAGATATCTCATCGCCAAAGATCTAGGATTGGACGCCTGTTTCTCAGAACATAAAATTAATTTGTTTAAATGTGCATTTGTTTTTTAATTAACGGGTATGGATTTTATTTATAGGACATCAAATATTATTTTTTGTCATGTCCTTATTCTTTTTATCCATCAATTTTTAAGCATAAATGATGCTTGCTATCTGATTTTTTGACATTTTTGATGAATTCCTTCATTACCTTGTTTGTGGGCAGTCATTTCCTAATTTTATTTTATTTTGGTTGGAGAATGAATATCCTATGAAAAAAGAGTGCCAGTTGCTTACCTCCCGTGTGATGCGTGTCCATGTATCATACACAATTTGATTTGATAACTCTTATGGGAATTTTCCCGATGGCATTTCATAAAAACCGTTTTTTGATTTTGAGCTAACCAACTAGTTTTAGTTATTATTAGTAGATGGTAGCTGTATTGCATAACATTTTAGAGTTCATATCATTTTTAGATATTCTTTGGAAAATTCCGATCTTATGAATAGTTTGATGTCTTCTATTATTGCATCGGTTTTATGTCACAACTTAAAGTTTGTTTAGTCGTACCAAGTTGGTTTGAGTTGTGGGGTTGTCGTCCAAACCCATTGAGAAGGCTAGGCCTTTTGGTTTGCCAGACCAAGAAGTTATAGATGGGCATCGAGCACACCAAGGCTTCGTTGAACAGTATGCCCTAAGATTAATTAACTAATACCACATGGTTGTTGGGCAAACTCTAAGGTTGTCCAAGTAAGGTTCATTGAGGAAACCATGAATCCGTCGTTACATATGCGGGGAGAAATTATTCTCCCTTAATTATTCAGTATTGTGTTTTATTTTTTTCTGTTTATTATGTTTTGAATTTTCCTCTAATTGTAAGAGGTTTACTCTTTAACTTCTATTTACATTAGTTATTTTTTTAGTGAGAAATTAAAGAGTTTTTTCCTCTAAGAAAGTTTGTCTTAAAGCTTACATGGTATCAGAGCAAAGAAACAAACTTTAGCCCTTCTTTCAGCCGTCAAGGCCTCTCTATATTTGGAATCTTCCCTATAGCATTTGAAATTCCTCCAACTAGCCTAAATTCCTCTGCTATTATTATCGGGCCTCTCCTTGCAGCTATGCTAGAGCCCTAGATTCTCAGGCACGATTCTAGAAGCAATTTCTATGTGTGACTCCTTCCGGGCACAATTCTCTTGCGGGTCTCCTTCTAGTCGCTATTCGGTTGGATTCAGTGGAAATCCTAATCGGGCCTTCCCTACAGGATGCGATTACGGCTGCTTCCCTATAGTCGTTATTCGGTTTGAATTTTCTTATCTAATGGAAATCTTGTGTTTTTGGCAAATAATCTCTCTCTTCTGGAAATCTTGTGCTAACGACATACAATTTTCTTCTCAAGTAGCAATTCTGAGTCACTGACAAGCAGTTTTTTAATCTAGTTGGAATCCCGCATTGATGCCTGACAGCTTATCTTGTGGAAATCTCTGTCAAAGCTCCTAAAAACGACTCATCATGACGAACAAATATAACATAAAAGCTGCTTCTTTGTCTTTAGAAGTTATTTCTGAATTTGGACCTAGGATTTTGGGTTCTACAACATTTGAAATCTTATCTCGCATCACCAATCGCAAGCTGCATGACACTAATTTTCTCCAATGTTCTCGATCAGTCTTTATGTACATTTGTGGTAAAGGAGAAGATCAACTCATCGAGAAAAATCCTGCACAAAAAAATTACTGATCGTAAACATTGGCGATAAAAGATTGAGGATTACATGGTTATATCTTGTCTTGCCAACTACATAACCATAGAAATTGGACAAAATTTAGTTTTGTATAAAATGACAAAAGGAATATGGAATGCCACAAGGGAAACCTTTTCAAGTGTTGACAACACCTCTGAGTTTTTTGAGATTGAAATTAAATTACAACACTCGCGACATGGTGTGTTGATTGTTACTCAACACTTCAACACTCTCTTCAAATATTTGCTCCAACTAGATATATATGAAACATACGCATATAGTTGCTCACAAGATTCTTCTTTTTACAAAGCCATTGTTGAACAAAAAAGGACCTTCAAGTTCCTTCTAGGGCTCAACAAAAAACTAGTTGAAGTCAGAGGAAGAATCATCGGGACCAAAACTCTTCCCTCAATTTGTGAAGTTTTTGTTGAAGTACCAAGGGATAGAACATGAGCAAACTCATGATGAAAGATAATTCTGTTGGATAAAATGTTGACAACTTGGCTTTCATACACACAAATCATCTCAGGACAATAAATCAAAGAAGAACAGACCGTGGTGTGAACATTGCAATAAGCTTGGTCATCTGAAGGAGAAGTGCTTGAAAATTTATGGGAAACTTGCTGGTTGGAAGCCCAATAAAGTCAGGTGATGGGAAAAATCAAACAAACACAACATCAATTAGGCAAACAAACCTCATGAACATATTCTATTCAGTAAGGAACAACTTGAAGCTCTTCAAAAGCTTCTGAGAATTTTTTGAGCTTTCTACTAGCTTTCTAGCACATCAAGATAGTCTTCCATTTGCACTTGTTGCTCTCAACTAGAAGAATCAGCCTTGGATAGTAGACCCTGGAGCATCAAATCACATAACATGTGATATGATTGCTTTCCAATCCTTCCATTCTTACAAGCATCAGGTTGCAACTAGAACCACACATGACTCTCTCTCATATGTGGAAGGAAGAGGAAGTGTGAAACTCACAAAGGACTTTATTCTTCAAATTGTGTTTTATATTTCTAAACTTATTTGTAATCGGGTAGAATTCTTAGTATGATTTTAGGAAGATTGTTTTCTTCGCTCGGTAGGAGGCAACTACTCGTAGATATGGAGTTCTTTGTTAATTGCAGAGGAAGAACAGTTTCAGACAGGTTAGGGTGTCGTTTAAGAGTAAATCTTGCTTGAGAAGAATAATTTTTCAATCTATTAATCTTTGGCTTCTCATGCTTATAATAGTCCCTTTTTATAAATATGGCAAAATTTGATTGCATAATTGAATTTGGCTGCAATATGTCTTGAAATATGTTAGTATGGTTTATGAAATAATATCTTATTTACCATACAAAAAAACAGTGAGGGGGGATGGCTGAGTATCCTTACTTTTATGTGACTTTTGTTTTCTCTGCCCTTCTTTGGTTCCTTTAAATCCACCTGACATCCTCTCAAACAAGCTAAAAGTTTGGGTCGCCCTTCCCTACAAATAAAGGTTTCCCCATGTTTCTTTNCTTTGGTTCCTTTAAATCCACCTGACATCCTCTCAAACAAGCTAAAAGTTTGGGTCGCCCTTCCCTACAAATGAAGATTTCCCTATGTTTCCTCGACGTTTTAAAATATTTCATTCATTTTTTTATTAACTGGACGTATTTGCGGAAGTCATATCTTTCTCACATTGGTAGATCTGTTTAACATGAAATTATAATAAATTACTGTTACACTGTTTCGTTTCATTGACATTTTGATAAGCTTCTTCTACAGCTACTGTTGTCTCCTTCATGTTAACAAAAATTTGTTACCATAGTTTAATTTAGATTTTAATTTTAATTTGTTTAGACTCACGTGATATTCTTAAGGAAGATTTACATACATACCACTCAATTCCTATGTAATTACATATATCTAACACTAAACTTTACTTCTACATACATATGCCGTCTTATCTATGCTTGAAAAGGTGTATTTCACTTTTTAAAAGTAAAAAAAATGGTATTTTTTATGTGATTTGAAGGATTTGGGTGGTATTAATGTAAAAATCAAAGATTTAGTGTTAGATATAGAGCTTCATAGGTATTGGGTGGTGTGTATGTTAATGCTCCTATTCTNGTTAACAAAAATTTGTTACCATAGTTTAATTTAGATTTTAATTTTAATTTGTTTAGACTCACGTGATATTCTCAAGGAAGATTTACATACATACCACTCAATTCCTATGTAATTACATATATCTAATACTAAACTTTACTTCTACATATATATGCCGTCTTATCTATGCTTGAAAAGGTGTATTTCACTTTTTAAGAGTAAAAAAAAAAGGTATTTTTGATGTGATTTGAAGGATTTGGGTGGTATTAATGTAAAAATCAAAGTTTTAGTGTTAGATATAGAGCTTCATAGGTATTGGGTGGTGTGTATGTTAATGCTCCTATTCCTAATTTAATTACACAGTGATATTCTTTTCTAACTTCACCAACAGGGCGCAACTTCTGCAAGGTCACCTGCGGGCGCTGCCGATGCCCAAGGAAGTTCAGTGACCTTCGGTGTGGCAGATGAACATATTGGAGCTGTTGTAGGTCGTGGAGGCAGAAACATTATGGAAATTACTCAGGTTGGTATTTTCCTTTCAATGAAATCTTTTCAGTGCTTTTAAGTTTTACATTCTAAATTTCCTCCTCATGTAACATGCAACATATGAGTATATTCTCTGTTTAGCTTTTGTTTATTGTGGCGGTTTTTGTGAGAACAAAANTGGCAGATGAACATATTGGAGCTGTTGTAGGTCGTGGAGGCAGAAACATTATGGAAATTACTCAGGTTGGTAATTTCCTTTCAATGAAATCTTTTTAGTGCTTTTATATAAAATCAATTTTTAAAGTTATATATATGTATACAAAAGTTAAATGAACATGAAATAAATAAAAAAATCCGAACATTATAAGTATGAAAAAATAATGATATTTAAGAATGACTAAAATATAACTAATTGTCATATTATTCATAAATCAAGATAGTAGACAAAATTAAAAAATTGTGAAAATAAATACAACAAAAAAGACCCTTTTTAGGATCACTTTCTGTTTCCTATTTTTATTTTTATTTTTAGTTTGTTTTGTTTTTATTTTATTTTATATTTTCTATTTTTAGAAAACGTGTTTAATACTATTATGATTTATCTTTTTTTTTAAATATGTTTGATTGAGTATTTTCTATTTAAAAATAAAAGTATATTTTTTCAAAAATTGGTTGAACATAATTGAAATTTAGANTTGAGTATTTTCTATTTAAAAATAAAAGTATATTTTTTCAAAAATTGGTTGAACATAATTGAANAATAAAAAAAATCCGAACATTATAAGTATGAAAAAATAATGATATTTAAGAATGACTAAAATATAACTAATTATCATATTATTCATAAATCAAGATTGTAGAAAAAAATTAAAAAATTGTGAAAATAAATACAACAAAAAAGACCCTTTTTAGGATCACTTTTTGTTTCCTATTTTTATTTTTATTTTTATTTTTAGTTTGTTTTGTTTTTACTTTATTTTATATTTTCTATTTTTAGAAAACGTGTTTAATACTGTTATGATTTATCTTTTCTTTTTTTAAATAAATATGTTTGATTGAGTATTTTATATTTAAAAATAAAACTATATGTTTTCAAAAATTCGTTGACATAATTGACATTTAGAAAGATATCAAGGCCCCCTCACATCCTTGTATTCCTTATTCCATCAGAGCAATTAAAACACATGCCAAATTCAAGATAGTAATCACAAATAAGCTTCTCTCAAGTCAACAATATAAAATCTGTTGACATCCTCAAAAAGTGATTCATTATTGGTATAATAGATGCATATGCCAACCAAAAGCCTTCCTTTGTACAGACAGATACAGTGTCCTCTCCAGTTGTAACTGACAGAACAAAGATAGATGTAGCAAATAGGGGGCTTGCCAAATCAATTGACAAGAACTGCGAGAAGGGAAAATGTCTCAAGAGAGGGGTGACAGGCGATGGAGCGCAGCACAAGCTTGTAAAGTTCAAATGCATGGGAGAAGAGGCGGTTGGAGCAGCAAAAATCGATAGCGTGGTTGGGGAGGGGAGATGAGGAGGGCAGGCGCTAGAGAGGACGTCGAAAATAGGGATTCGGCGGTGCAGAAGCAGCAGGAGGTTACTGATATGTGGAGCATGGTGTGGTAGGTTGAGGGTGAGTGGTGCTAACCAGGTTGGGAGGGAAGTTCGGCGGAGGATATCGAGGGCAAGGTCGGGGTCTGATTGGTCACGGAAAAAAAATTTGTTTTAGGAACAGATAAAAACACATTATTTGTTTTTTGGGTGTTTTAAAAACAACAATGTTTAGTTTAAATATAAATTAAGAAATAAAACAAAAACAAATCGAGAAATATTGTTTTTTTCTGTTTGTTTTCTTTATTTTTTTTGTTTTAAAAAACAAAAGACATAAAGCAAAAATTGATCCCAAACAACCTCAAGTAATCAAAATTTAATAAAAACTTAAAAATATGATCAATAATATTTTATTTTGAATATTGCATTCAAAGAAAAATCAGTCGCTTGGCACAACATAAATCATCAAAATCTGATATTTTATTATAAATTTTGTTACTATTTATAAAATTTAAATGTAACATTTTAGGACATGTTCGTGTCAAAATTCTTTTTTTGTTTTTTAATTGGACTCGCGGCAGGTGTCCAACACGTGTAGCACGCTTGTCAATGTCCGGTGCATGTCGGATATTTCGCACTTATTTGTAATTAATGTTGGTACATCATAATTGAAGAACCATAAATTGAAGTTCTATTTTACAATATATTGTTCGTGTGATGAGTGATGACTGACGTCTGCTCATCTTTTTCACCGGAACTCCAAAACATTATCTATTTCTTTCCAAGATTGTTTAACAACTTGTATGAACGATCAATAAACTTCGTTGATGATTTCCTTTTATTATCTTATGGCACATTTCTTCTATTCCTCAGTTGCATGAAAGTATTTGAAAATATACTAAACAGCTTGAATCTTAAACAATCAAAGTCACAGACTTGCCTGTATTCTGCAGATTAGCGGTGCCAAAATCAAAATTTCAGATNCGGCGGTGCAGAAGCAGCAGGAGGTAACTGATATGTGGAGCATGGTGTGGTAGGTTGAGGGCGAGTGGTGCTAACCAGGTTGGGAGGGAAGTTCAGCGGAGGATATCGAGGGCAAGGTCGGGGTCTGATTGGTCGCGGAAAAAAAAAATTGTTTTAGAAACAGATAAAAACACATTATTTGTTTTTTGGGTGTTTTAAAAACAACAATGTTTAGTTTAAATATAAATTAAGAAATAATACAAAAACAAATCGACAAATTCTGTTTTTTCTGTTTGTTTTCTATTTTTTTTTTATTCAAAAACAAAAAACATAAAGCAAAAATTGATCCCAAACAACCTCCAAGTAATCAAAATTTAATAAAAACTTAAAAATATGATCAATAATATTTTGTTTTGAATATTGCATTCAAAGAAAAATCAGTCGCTTGCACAACATAAATCATCAAAATCTGATATTTTGTTATAAATTTTGTTACTATTTATAAAATTTAAATGTAACATTTTAGGACATGTTCGCGTGAAAATTCTTGTTTTGTTTTTTAATTTGACTCGCGGCAGGTGTGTCCAACACATGTAGCACGCTTGTCAATGTCTGGTGCATGTCGGATATTGCGCATTTATTTATAATTAATGTTGGTACATCATAATTGAATAACCATAAATTGAAGCTCTGTTTTACAATATATCGTTAGTGTGATGAGTGATGACTGAAGTCTGCTCATCTTTTTCACCGAAACTCCAAAACATTATCTATTTCTTTCCAAGCTTGTTCAACAACTTGTATGAACGATCAATAATCTTCGTTGATGATTTCCTTTTATTATCTTATGGCACATTTCTTCTATTCCTCAGTTGCATGAAAGTATTTGAAAATATACTAAACAGCTTGAATCTTAAACAATCAAAGTCACAGACTTGCCTGTATTCTGCAGATTAGCGGTGCCAAGATCAAAATTTCAGATAGAGGAGATTTCATGTCTGGCACTTCAGATAGGTAATATTCTAATTTTCATTAAAGCCTTCATATAAATGATATTTATATATTATACCCATTGCAGAAAGGTAACAATTACTGGAGCCCCGGAAGCGATTCGTACAGCTGAGGCTTTGATAATGCAGAGGGTTTCTGCTAATACTGAGAGGTGATATTTCCGGTCTGTTGACTGGCTTCTGTCATCCTCATCCGGTTCCAGCTTTTGGGGAGTTTCTCACNCAGAAAGGTAACAATTACTGGAGCCCCGGAAGCGATTCGTACAGCTGAGGCTTTGATAATGCAGAGGGTTTCCGCTAATACTGAGAGGTGATATATAGTGCCTGTTGACTGGCTTCTGTCATCCTTATCCGGTTCCAGCTTTTGGGGACTTTCTCATGCTTGGTTTTATGAGATTTTGCGGAAATTTCTGTCGGATGACATGAAAAAAAACTCGCACATTGGGTGGAAATATATATAAAGCTGAGATTGTACTGTCGTATTTGTTTTGTTTTTTGACCGTTGAGATGGTAAGCCTTTTCATGCTGTTGAATTTATACGAATTTAAAGCTTTTAAATTCAAATTTGTGGCTTGAATTTTTTAGTCCCACTTTTCTAAATGATCGACATTTTCAGTATATATATATATATATTATACTGAATTCTCCTGCCATCAACAAGTTTTGAAATGTTTCATATCTGAACCAGAAAAGTAGGTGTTATTTAAGTAACTGTGCAGGATTTTGTTTTATTTTCCTGAAATATTTGGTCGAAATCTTAGCAAATGCAGTTTTTTTTTTTCATTTTAAGGAGGATTTACATGCATACCATTCAATTATTATGTATTTACATGTTTAAACACTTGAATTTCAATTTCTTAGATTTATGCCATTTTATCCTGCATGAAAAGCTGAAGTCCACTATTTAAAAATTAAAATAATGGTATTTTGTATGTGATATGAAAGATTTGGGTGGTAAAAATGTAAAAAAGTAACTCTTAGATGTGATAAGAACTGGCTTTTTTGGGATGTTTTATGTTATGCTCTGCTTGTATGTTGCTCACACGAAGGGTTTGCTGTAATTACTGCTAAATAAAATAAAACAGAGTATTTACAGTGGATAAAAACTAGCAGTAACTATTGTTCCCCATCGAGTCAATTTGGACATACAATCTATTCACTGTGAGTGTAGCCCATAAGAAATGTTGGCAGTATTTTATGTATGTATCACCATTCTTATATTTACTTATCTAACATCTAAAAATGCGTGCATATCACTCAAATCTTTAATATTACATTAAAAATACAATTTTTATTAACTTAACAGTGAAATAAAACTTTTCGTTTATAGTTTTATGAATCTATCATGTTATAAGTTCAAATATCAAAATTTGGATTTTGGATGTGTAAATAAATAAAATTTATGTGGCAAATATGTGAATCTTCATGTTTTTTTTTTTTTCGTTTTTATTAAAGGTGCTAACATTACAGCAATATATATTAAATTAAAGGGAAATTTTGATAATTATTATGGATATACCTCTCTTTTTTATACACATAATACTTTGTTTATGGATGAAAAGATTAATTTGACTATTAAAAGGTGATAATGGGTGTTATTTTTTATATGAGATTTGTAATTATGAAAGCTTTAATGTGATATAGGTAAATAGAAAAGTTTTGAGTGTTGTGTATGTAAAGGAAAAAAATTGCATACGTCAGGTAGGTTATATGGAGGGGTATTGATGGTTATATCCTCGTTATATCCCTTACATGTAACTTACAAATATACGAAACCAGAAGTGCAGAACTTATTAGTTACAGGTAGGTTATAGCTAGTTATAGGGATATTAGGAAGGGTATAACGCAGATATAACCCCCCATATCCTCCTTGTAGCCTAAGTATGATGTACGCAAATTTTTCTCGTAGGTAAAAGCCTCTAAATCAAATATTAAAAATGGCCACTGATGGTGTATTAAGGACACGATGGCTGATTTTAGTCGGAAAATCATGTTCTTGATCCCACTTGACGCTCCAACAAATCATGCTTTATGGCCCTCAATTTAAATATTTTAAATTTGTTTCGTATGTATTTTTAAACGGCGTCAAATATTTATTTATTTTTGCGAGGATAGCCTCTTTTCAAGCAACCCCATGTAAAAGGATGTCGATTTACATAAATTTATAGTAGTTCAAAAAATATAAATACATAATAGTTCGACTTCGGCATGGACTTATAGGCACTTCTTAATTTAGAATATCCGGACATTTTTAGCTCATTATAAGTAGGCCTCTCAAGGAAAAATATTTTCAATGAATAATTCTTGTTCGGGTCGCTAAATAATCCATTTTCGATTTGTTCTTGAAACAAGTGAACCAATCACGAAGAATTATTTTAAGCTTGATTTATAAACAATCCTAACACGAATAAAGTGTTACCTTATTGTGTTTGGCTCATTTTAGTTCATATTAATTAAATAATTAATAGTTGTTATAACATTTGTAAATTATTTTGTTATAAGTATTAAAATTTATTTTTTAAAATCATTTGAGTTGAAGACAAGCTGCAAACAAATAAGCAAAATGAGCTAGTCAGACACAAATATGATATTTATAAGTCATTTCAGACATGAGCCAACTCTGTTCAGATGAATTGTAAATGAATCAAGCACGAACAAATAAAAATTGGGTTCACTCAAAGCTAATCATAAGTGAAGCAGCAAAGCTCTTAGTTGGTTTCTTTTCTTTACATACTGTAGCGTGGCAGGTGGGATTACATGCTCAAATTATGACCATTCAACTGAGGGGCTATTTGGTTTGGTGTATTTCTTGTGTAAAGTAAATGTAATGTATGGATTTTCTAAATTTTGAGATTTGGTTGGATTAAATTGCAAGGCATTGTAATTGATTTGGAAATCGCTATGCAGCCAACGTGATGAATTTGAATTTCGTTAAATTTGAGGAATTTTCAAATAAATTATAAATTGCAGCCTTTGTTGCACACACCATCAAGCCTACCTCTGCTTGATGCCACCAAACGCCTTCCTCTGACAGCCTTACGCAATCGCCAGCCACTAGTCACTATATGCAGTCACCTACTTGTTGTTGTTGTCGGCAACCACACAACACCACCACTATCAAATTAATATCATTTTCCTTCAAATAAACAAATAAAATATAAAGTCTTAAATTTACAAAATAACTCTGAAGTTTTTTTTCTTGGGTAAAATGAGGGTCGTGCCCAACTTCACTATAAGGAAAAGATATTATTACACTTGTGGCTCCAAACAAAACAAAAACTATCATTACAACTATAGAAAACGAGAATAAAAAAGGTCAAAAACAGTCAAATCAAATAAGAACGTGCTATAAAACAACACAAAATATGAGCTCAAGTGAATCAAGGCAAAAAAGATTAGAGAGCTTGCAAGTTAAGAAGGAAATACATCAAGAGTTAGCAGTAAGAGTAGTTTCTGTAAAATAAGTTAGGCAAAGAGCAATGAAAGCCACGATTTGAAAACAATCTCAAGGTTAAGAAGAAAATGTTTTCTAAGACATTTGGTTATGGCTTGCCACAATTGGATATCCTCATTGCTCAAATTAAAAAACAATGTTATAAAAGAATAACTAAGTATTAAGTATAGTATCTTAGTCTCAATTGCAATATCATGACGTGGGATCACATGGAAGGACCAAAGAAATAAGAAGTTAGAACAACAAAATCAAAATCCCAATGACCAGATATCCAAATGTAGCATATGTTCCATGGTAGCCCATAAAAGGCAAGAAGAAAGCAACCATTGCAGTGTAGCATAGATTCATAAATAGATTTGAATCACAAAATACCCAGAAAGCTATAAGCATCGGTGAATAAACAATGTGTAACTACCCAACCACCCAAAAAAATCATAATAGATAATTGAGTCTGAAATATAGTATAACCTAAAGTGGGGTACCATCATATAAACCCAAATAAAAGTGCCAAAATAATAAATATGGAGAGAAAAAATAATAATTTAAAGTCTGGTGGCCAAATCCTAGTTTTGTATTTGTTTCATTATAACAGTGGATACAAAAAAAAAGATAACCATCGAAATCCAGCAAGCAGGAACAGGGTGTTCAAGACAATAATAGTGAAAATATTGGGGGCAAAAATCTAACTAAACCGAAATACTCAAAATAAGCTAAAAATCATAGGCTTCTATCTAGCAATACGAAAGGAACCAAAATAAGAATAACATTATCTCAAATCTAAATATAATGCACTAGAAATGCTTAACACAAGACCAAACTTCATTAATTAAGAGAAAAGTAAAGTTTCAAAATGATAGAGGAAATCAAACTTTTGAATTTCGATTTTTGCTATTTCCACTTAATGGAAAAAATAATTTTATCGACCAGATATAAATGGAGGTGCAAGAATCATTAAAGATCTTGTTGTTTCTCTTAAGCCATAAGAAGTGTGCAGAAATATGAATCACAAGTAGATAAAATTTCTTAATAACAACACAATTAAAAGAATAAACTTGTTATAATGAATGAAATAGATTACAACCCATACAAAAAAAGTGGCTACCTAGAATGCATGCCATTAGAATAGTAAGGGAGTAGAGGCGTTCAAAAAGGAGGTGAGTCTGTCTCATTTTGACAGACAAAGGATGCAAAGAGGATTAACATTGAATAATCTATGTAAAAATCTTCAGTTTTCAGTACTCTAATAATGATTTTCCAAACTATATTTGAAAATTCTTTTATGATATTTGAACTCCAAAGTATTATGAACACACTCATTAGTTATATTGCATTCTTTTTTCTGCCAACTAAACAACCCTTTGGTAAAAAAATATCAATTGTAGACTAGACAACAATTATATAATTGTTTATCATCACTCAAAAAGCTATCTACATGATATGTTCCTAACAATTTCTTTGATTTGGATGATTTAGTTAGAAATGATGGTTTAAAAGATCACATGCTTAAGGAATGAAGACCTCAAGGCTGCATAATTACATGACTCAATAGAGAGACTCATAAAACTAAGATTTAAAAATCTCTTAGAGTGATGAAAAATGTTGAGTATTTTTTTATTCATGTGGTGCATGCTATGAACATCACATTCCATAATCTTTTTTTTTTCACATCATGCATATTATCATTTTTACATTTATATTTAAATTAAAACTATGAAAACTTCATTTAAAAAATGAAGTATCATTAAATGACTTGCATATGTAAACACTTTAAAGCATTGATTCTAAGAAAAATATACTTCATTACACCACAATAATTTCTTCTAATAAGGTTTGAAAAACAGTACATTGATGGTTGTAGAAATATTAGGAAATGTTATGTAGATTATCTATTTAAAATAAAAGTTAAGCATAGTGTTTGAACTAGATTTGTTCTTGAGTTATGCCTAAATTCTACCAGCATCGGAGAAAAGAGAGATGCGTGAAAAACGATTAAAGCAGAATGATAAAAAATCAATTTTATCTCAAATTCAAAAAATACAACCATAGAGATGACCTTCTAAACAAGGCATAAAGTGCCAAATGCTTGAGATAAAGAAGAAAAGAAGTGGTATATGTAGGTAAGAGGTTGTCCTCTAAGAAGAGGGAGAAGATTCCCAAGATATGTACTAAAAGGTTCAAAATTGAGTCCACTTTGCTCTCTAAAAGATCTTATATATAAAAGAGGATTTGTGACCTTGAGCGTGAAAGGTACATAACAAACAATATATTGATGATAAAATATATAATGTGATGTGTATAACCTAAATAAAAATTGGATTTGAGCTGTGATAAGTGAGAACTTGATACTTGACATTCGATAGTTAGCAATCGACACTTGTTAATTGACAGGTCAACCTAACATGCTAATTTGGTAGGTCAAATTGGAAAGTCAATTTAGTAGGCTGACTAGGCAAGTTAACTTATTTGGTCAACATGATGGGTTAAATCAGTAGGTTAACTAAGCAAGTCAACTCGGTAGGCCAAGTTGGTCATTCATCTTAGAAGGTTAACTTGATGTGACAAGTCGATAAACCAACTTTAAAAGCTATCTTAAGGGCATACATTTAATTCATTAGTTTTCTTGTATCTTTGGAAGACAACTACTAAAACAATGAGAGAATGATAAAAATTTTATTCATTACTTAGTTGTGAGTTATACTTTACTCATCTCTTTGATGGGTTTGCTCATTCGACTTGTAAGCAAGCTCTTCAGCTCAATTTATCGTTTTGTTTACCCAAGTCTTACTCATAGTTGGTCTTTTTGTTACTTGTCTATTTAGGAATGTCTTAGGCTTCTTTAATGTGTTACTACTTTGTGAGGGGATGGGGGGTGGTGCGGTGGTCATTTACTCATGCTCTACTTGTTATGGATCTTGTTGCCAATGCGAGAGTCAAACTCTTGTTTAACACCCATTTTAAGTGGGGATGCTCAAAAACTTTGTTTCTTGGGGACTAATGTCAAGTTACCTATCAGAAATTGTATATTTGTATGTAATTGCTTGTGTTGTTTATAAGCAAGTATGCTATTTTTCATAAGAAAAAAAATTTGTTTCATGAGTGTTATCATTAAACTCATCCTTTTCTTATAAAATTTTTTTTTTTGTACTACTTGTTTGATCAATTTATATGATGCAAATTAATTACGAAGGGATTTATGTGATCTAACTGAGTTTTGATAATCTTTCACTTGACGGTTATAGCTCTTATATAGGGATNATCCGTGAAATTTTTAAGAAAATGTGAGTTGTGAGTATCATTAGATGCGCTCATTCTTTCATTTATTGGTTACTCATTCCAACAACAAAAAAAAATTACTTTCCACTCAATTTGTCCTCAAACAAACAAGGGAGTTAAAGCATATTTAAATTCAATTCCTTTAACATCACCAATTTCTTCTCATTCACTATGGTTCGATTCCCTATAGCCAACAGAGCCTTAGAGAGGCGTCTAAAAGCGAACAAAATTACCTCCGCGACTTCTACTATGCCAGCTCCCTCGAACAATTGAGCAAGCCTCTCGCTGTCCACATCGTAAGGGAGATTGCCAACGAAGAGCTTGGCTTCCTCAAGCAGCTCGGGATAAGAATCCTCCCCGTCATCTGCCCCAAAACCCTCATCCACTGTGTTATCACTCTCAGCCAGAAAATCTCCCTCCAAAAACTCCCCATCAGGAGGCTCAAGCCCTTCCCCAGAATTCCAATCGGAGCTCTCCTCCCCCACCCAACCGGAGGTCCGGGCTACGAGGGGAACAACTGAAGGCTTCTTATCCTTCCTGAGGGAAAGCAAGAGGGGTAGAACTGAAAGGGAAGAAGAAGAAGAGCAGCTGAGGCATAGGCGACTGATGGATTTTGAACGACAGCGAAATGAGTTATTGGAGGCGAAGTGAACAGGGAGCGAGGCCAGGCTGCTCTCTGCCAAGGAAAAAATCTTGAGCGCGGGAGCTGCGGACATTGCTGAAATGGGTGTTGAAAGAGAGGAAAGGGATGAGTGGTGACGAAGCAGTGTGGAGGGAACTGGAGTCGAGTGTAGTTATCGGCCGACTGCAAAGGCGGACTTGCGCTTCAGATGAGGATAGATAGACAGGACCCTGTGCTGCCCCCTTGCTGGGAAAAAACATATGTGAGGTATGCGGACTAGGGCTGGCAAAACGGCTTCAATGTTCGCGAACAGTTAAATGTGTTGTGTTCGGCTCTTTTGGCTAGAAATACTACTCATGAAATTTATATATATATAAAGTAGTTTTTTAAAAAAATCTAGTTAACTACAAGGCTACAAAGATTTATAATCAATTAAAATATAGATTAAGAAAATATAATAAAAATTTTTAAATTAGATTCAACTGATGTTTTAATATGAATAATAATTTTTAAATCTTGCTCAAACACTTGTCGTCTTATGGTTACGTGATTAGGGCTGTTAAAAAGATTCTTTGTTCGTGAACAGCTCATGTTCGGCTCGTTAAGCGAACGAGTCGAACACGAACACATCTTTTGAGCTCGAAATATAAACGAGCCGAACACAAGCTGAGCATGGCTCGCTCGTGTTCGGCTCGTTTACGCCCCTAATGCGGACCGAATATTTTCACTCAAATCGCCTAGTGCAAGCCATCAAAAAATAGTAAATCCAAAAAGTATCTGAACTCCAATGAAATATCGTCACATGTAAACAGCGAACTCACTGAATAAAAAATAAAAACCTCTATTTTTTAAAGCATGACCCGACCCGAGCTGACCCATTTCTTCGAAAACAAAAGCCTTCGCGCCGAATAAATCTCTATTGTCCCCATCGGGTAGGGTTTTGCAGAGCGATTTTCTCAGTATCTCTCTCCTCGGATGATAAATATTGTCGATGGAATCTATAAAAAATGATGAGTCATTTGAAATAAAGATGAGGGAAAATGAAAATAAAAACGAGATATTTAAATGGAGGCGATGGATTCTGAAAAATAAAGACTATAAGTTTGAAACGGAGGAGAGTTTTGTTGTGTTCGAAATATCATTTATAGTGTTATTGCGGATCTAACTGGAATTGAGACCTTAGCACAACTCACCTTTTTATATTGAAGGTACTTCAACAATTATACGCTTCGCACTTAGCTATCCAGCGTTTAACGTTGGCATAATAACTGGTACACTAGAGGTGTGTCCTTCTCAGTCCTCTCATACTAGGGAAATGCCCTCCCAATGCTCTAACACCCACATCGAATATGGACTAAACTGTCTCACTACGTTCTAAACTCAGCTTACATACAGTTTTAATGGGCGAACCACCTAACCCTTGGAACATACTACAGCCCCAGATGGCGAAGAGCCGACATCAAGGTGTCAAACCTTCCCGTCGATGTGAACTCTTGGGGAAGATCGATATGTTTTCCCTAGTGCAACTTTTATCCGTTGAGCGACTTGTGGTGTTGTTGAGGTGTTTTTGCGGTGTTGTTAAGGTATTTTTGAGATATATTATTATGTTATTATTGATTTTTATGGTGTTATTAAGGTGTTAATATAATATTATTTTGACTGATATTGTGATTGTTTTATGGTGTTATTTTCTACTGATTTTGTTATGGTACTATTGTGATTTTTTTGTGATGTTATTGAGGCGTTATTCAGATGTTATTGTGGTATTATTTTAGTGGTATTATTGTGGCTCTGTGGTAACATTCGACTGTTGTTATTGGAGTCCTATTATGGTGTTATTTTGGTATTGATGTAGTGTTATTCATATGTTATCGTGGTTCTTTTGTGGTGTTATTGAGATATTTTTATGGAGTTATTGAGATGTTATTATGGTAATATTTGAGTGTTATTGTAGCGGTTTTGTGGTATTATTAGACCGATGTTATTATGGTGTTATTGTGGTATTATTGCAATGTTATTAAGTTGTTATTGAATTTTTATTGTGGTGTTATTTGACTGGTCTTATTGAAGTCTTATTATGATGTTATTTTGGTATTATGAGGTGTTATTTAAGTGTTATTGTGGTCCTTTTGCGGTGTTATTAATTTTTTTTGATTTGGTAAAGTGGTAATAATTGTTTTCCCTTGTTATTAATTTTATTTGTTTTGGTAGAGATTTGTGCAAGAAAAGTTCGGAAATTTGGGAGATATCAATTCCAAGACTAAATACCACATAAATCCTAAGTCCTAATTTAAAACTATCCCACCCCTTTAATATTAATAGATGAGAGTTCAATGAAATATAAGGGCTCAATCCACAAAGAAATACTCCAAGTAACCTAAAGATTGTACTTAAGAAAATGTATATCAATATTTTCTTGAAGAATAGTCAAAATTAATTAATTTTATGCAAAAAACATTTAATTATAAAAACCGTTGATAACAAATCTCTAAAGGCTCCAATAAAAAGAAATATTACTCATTCATGCAATAGCATTTCATTGTTAAATAATATTATTTGTCTCACCAAAGCTTATAATTAAAGTGATCCATCATAAACCTCAATTATGCAACAAAACCTCAACTTTGCAGCAAAAGCTTAAAAAAGTGATCCATCACAAACCCATAGTAACTTGAAAGTTTAGTTAATAAAACATTATTAAAATCATTAAGTTTATTTTCTTCTATCTTTTCATACTAACATTCTCGTATTATTGAAAATACTTCATTACATGTCATGTATTTCCAATAATGCATTAGCTTGGATTCAACAAATACCAAAAAATTAGAAGCATTTATATTTGATGGTGTGGAAAAAAAATGTCAAATTTTAAGATTGATTAAAATAATTGACAATTTACTTTGAGTGGTAAAATACATATGACTAGCAGAGTACTAACTATACAAATTTAAAGTCGATAGGAGATTAAAAAATTAAATTATACTAGATTTTTTGAAAGATAACAAAGTCCTATTATGAAAACTTTAACAATGGTGGATATGCAAATAACTTAAAATCTAAATATATCTCAATGAAGCATAAAATATATCCAATCATCTCACCATTTATAATATATTTCTACCTTTCATAAAATGAGATTTAAAGAGTTTAGAATTAGCATGAATGATGCTTACCATCTATTTTAATTGACGTTTTTCTTTTTCATTTATGCAGTTTGACGAGCCTGAAGATAGTTCTAATGATGCAATTGCAGACAGATTTTTTCGCATCGTTGCACACAAAGAAAAGAACCATTTGAACTATATTGTGCTTATGCTCATCATATTGGATTCACTGTTCAAAATGACGACATTAGTTTTTTTGTCAAATTCAAGAAATATTAAGACAAATGACTTCTTATGTGATAAAGCTGCTTTTTAAAAAGATTTGAATTTCATCAACACGGTGAAGTTCAAAACAAGCAGACACAAGGACTGGTTGCATTTGATGTTCAGGGCAACTGGACAGTTAAAAAATTTATAGAAACTCATAATCACTCCTTAGTGAATCCCGGTGATAAACATCTTCTACGTTCCAGCAGAAAGATAAGTGAAATGAATGTGGATGTGCTCAAATCAATGACAAAATCAAGGATAAGTGCTACATATACTTTTAACTTTCTTGCTACGAAAGCAGGGGAGTTGAGAATATTAGTTGTATGAAGAGAGATACCTTCAATTTCATTCAAAAAAAGAGAAGATATAGAATATGAAATGACAACACTAATTCTCTTCTAGGCTGAGGATATAGTATGTTTGCGTGAGACTTCCAAATTGATGAGAGTGACAAGTTGATGAGCTTTTCTTGGAGTGACGACACGTTCAAACTTGATTATGATTGTTTTAGAGATGTCATTATTTTTTTTATATAAGTTATAAACTGAATAAATATAATTTGTGTTGCTCTCCTTTTATTGGTGTGAACCATCATTGGCAAAATATTCTCTTCGGGATGAGTTTTTGTCAGATGAGATAATTGATTCATTCAAATAGCTATTTAAAATATTTATTTACATCATGGATGACAAGCATCCAATTAAATTTTTACTGAGCAGGATTAAGTAATGACAAGGGCTACAAAAGATTCTCTGCCACATATACGACATAAATTATGCTAGTAGCATATTTATAAGAAATTTCCTTTGAAAGTCCATTGTGAGGTGGGTAATAAGACAATCAGCGACCTTTTCTACAAATGCATGAGCAAATTCAACTCTGAAGAGGAGTTTTAACATATTTGGGTTGTCATGATTGAAAAAGAAAATCTACACGGCAATGTTTGGCTAGATGGTTTATACAACGTTGGACATAAGTGGTCAACAACATTCAATAAAGAAATATTTGGAATAGGAATCTTATTAACATAAAGAAGTGAGTCCACAAATAATATTTTTCATGGTGTCTCAGAGCCAACAAGCTCTATTGTCGATTGTTTTTTGGGTCTTGAAAATGTAATAAAAACATGGAGACGAAATAAGAAGGATGAGGATTTCAAATGTGCTCAGTCTATAATTACTCCCGCAGCTAAAAGAAGCTCATTATTAAGGCAGGAAGCTTCGTTTTATTCAAGGAAACTGTACTCAATGTTCAAGGAAGAGTTATTACATGAGCTATGTGATCTTGGTGTAGAATTCTTTGCAAATAGTGATTCATAATTTTACATTATGAATTTGGATAATCAGGGGACGAACAACTCTAGGATTGTTAAATTTGACAGTGTTAATTCTAAAATTACATGCAGTTGCAAGAATTTTGAAATGATGGGTTTATTATATGCTCACTCTCTACGAGTTCTCGGCTTAAAAAATATAATAAAGACATTCGAAAAAATTCTCTTATTGCAATGATTTGTTCATGCAAAAAAGATATCTATAACAGTTATGGATACAAACATCTCAAAGAGGCACAAATGTGGAATTCTAATTCAGGTGGCCTCATATTTCAAACACATGTCCAAAAGTTTGCATACCAAATTAGTACCAAATCACAAGGAAACGAAGCAGCCGAGCAATGTATTTTAGAATCATTGGAAAATTTATAAATTGTTGTTGATATATTAAGTGGGAGAGCACCTCAGTTAAAGAGAAAACCAAAAAAAAAATCACTCAATAAATAGTGTATTTTGAATGACCCAGCGAAGATGGGCCCCAAAGGGAATATCTAATTCTAGATTGAAAGAGAATTGAAAAAAAAAACAAAAGAGTAAAAATATATATATTACAATATTCAAAAGCAATTTTATTATATGTATAATTATGTTTCTCTAACATAAACTAGGGTATACAGGAAAGGAGAAAAAAGCTTTATCTAAGTAAGAACCAGCCCCATGAGGCCCAAATTTGTGTTCAATCCCGGATTGTCTCGTGTAGGTATATAATAGAAATTGAACATTAGAAAATTTTCAATTTTTATTTGTTACATTTTCCTAAACATTCACTCATGATTACTCCAATATAGTGAGAATTGTTTGCATCGCGACCCATAGAAACATATAACAACTTGATGATGGATTTCAATCGTGAGATATAATTCATCACAAACTCTTCAATTATATAATTCAACCTCGAACGGATAACAAAGAATTTTCCTAACTATCAATTATCTTCTGAATAATCTTCATAGATAAAATAAAGATTGGACTTTTCTTTTATTATATAATTGGTTGTCCAAGTACCACGAATGTTATTCTACCCACATACCATTCATTTTTTGCTCTCTTTTGCTAGAGTTAATATTCAAATTAATATTGACTCTCCTTTACTGATTTTATTCTTCTTGGTATAAAAGGATATGTTTTTATATTGTTTGCAATTCATGAATGGAAGCCAGCTCCTTCTAAGTCTTAGTATAATTTTGCTCACAATCCTCAATCTTGCCCTAAGAATGCTAATGTTTAAGCTAATGATGCAGTTACTACTTTTAGAGGAAGGAAATATAATAGATTTTATAATAACCAAAAATTTCAAAGAACTAAAAGTAGACATCCCATTCCAAATAGAGTTTCTTATGTTGATGTTACCTCTACTCCTGATTTAAATATTGCCTTACTTCATGGTTGTGAATTTGTTCATATGGAGGCTATTCATGGAAAATCATGATATTTTAATATGTTCATTGTTTGTTCTATTATTTATTGGACGATGCAACACATGGGTTGTCTAACAAGAGGTCTTAGGTTAAGCTGGATTGACTAGTTTCACAACCAAGTAGACCTAGAGTGCCAATAGCTTGGGATGATAAATCAATGGAGTCATGACCCAAATATCTCTACCCGAGTAAGATTTTCTTACTGTTTTATCAGTAAACCCATTTAAGCCCAATATATCCTTTGATACCTCATTCATGTCGTCTCATAGTCTCTGATTGCTAATAGATCACCGCACGTTTAGGATATGATGATTTGCCCTTTGTCTTTAAAATTCGGTACATGCCTTGAAGCATAGTGTGGATTCAACAAAAAATGACATGGTAATTTCTGATGCCTCACTTGTCATCCATTAGCCTCCTTGCCCTTTGGGATGTGAGGGGCTCACCCTCTCCCCTTGCAACTTAGTGTAGGCTTTGGAAGCATCTAGAAGTTTCTAGTTAAGATAATCACTTTCTTTCGATATATTGAATTCATAATTCTAAGCAAGGTTCATATTATTGAGAGTTTTATTGAGTATTCCTCAAGATGTAATTAATCAAAGAAACATGTTCCTTTGGGAGTTTTTTGACCTAGAACAAAATATTAATTTTAGTTCTTTGCTTTTATAGGTCACTTATGTAGGGGACGTCTTCATAGATATGTGGTTCAAGGCATCTTGATCCGATCTCGTTTTAAACATACATTTTTGACCTATCATATGAGAATATCCTTTTATAAATTATCCATCCTTTTAAACTTAAATTGTTTGGATGAGTTCATCTTATTTTATCTTCTTCTGAGCTCTCTTCTTTCTCTAAATCACTCGATGTTCAAGAAAAATGATTATTTGGAAAAGAGAATTATAAGACGATACTCAAACAAACTAGTGACTCCGAGTTTGAAAAGAATCAAAATAAAGTTGATACAACCTCTCGAAAAGTATTGACCAGAGGCCAATACAAGATAACTTATAGGTTGTTGGTAAGTCCACTATCATGAAGTTTATTGTGGTTCAAAGTTTCTTGTCGTCTTCCCCTAAGTGATTGGTGTTGACCTCACTTTTGGTTGAGGTCTAGAAACTTCTTTAGTAGCCTAGGTCTAGCCATAGGATTTTCCTATTGACTAGTCTTAGAAAACTAGAAAAGGTACCCTCACCATTAGAAATTTAACTCTTCTCTTTACTCAACTTGAAGTTTCACATATTGATCTTAACCTCTAGCATTTAGTAGGTAAGATCATTATGAGAGAACTCAAGAGGAGTTCCTATAGGACTACTTGGCCTTAGGATTGACCCTGGGTGTTGGTTTGGAGTTAGGGTACACAATATCCTCACAATATTCTGGCTAAAAACAATCCATAAGGACCCAAAATGAGGGGTTTTATTAATCCACAGCTTAGAATGGATATCTATCCAATTCTACTTGAAATGCTCATCTTAGGTCTTTTGCCCCAGACACACCCCCAAATTACCTAAATGCCCTTGGGGATACTATCCAATTCTACTTGAAATACTAATCTTGGGTCTTTTGCCCCAGACACTCCCAAATTACCTAACTGCCCTTAAGACCATTCTTTAACCCAAAATCCAAAAATCCCATAAAATNTCATTTTTTAAAACACTTTGCATTCCTACATAACCTACTCAACCATCACAAGGAAAAGGTAAAAAGACTACTCAAAAAACTTTGACAAAACACCACAAAACATCTTTGAAAACAAGTAAATCCACTATAAAATTGTGTTTAGATAAATACAAATACAATAGTACACAATACTTAGCTTTCCTCTCTCTTGAAAGTGCTGAGAATGCTCCCCCCAAGGATCTCCAAGTACCCTTGCAGCTTTCCTCAATCCTTTCCTCACTTTACACTTGAAAATCTCTCCAAAACCCTCACAAAATGCACTCTAATCTATCCTACAATAAAGCACTGACTATAGACTTCCACCAGCAATCCAAGGACTCCTTTTCCTTCTCCAAATGACCCACATATCGGGTTGTACAACTCCCCACGACATGTTGGCGAACTGTTAAAAACTGCCTAGACAATTTCTGGCGCTGGCACCTAGGCGTCGGCCTCTCTGTCTGCCAGTTTTGGTAGTGGCGCCTCAGCGCCCAAAAATCTAACGCCAAGGCACTTGCTAATGGCACCTTGGCGCCACCTGCTGGCGCTTAGGCATCTGTCTCCCAGGGTGGGACTGGCGCCTAAGCGCCCAAGAAAGCTGGCGCCAAGACGCAAGTCATCTGGTTGCACCAAAACTCCAAGTCACCTCCACTTCGCTCTATTTTTTCTCCACTTTGCTCCACTTATAATATTTGTTGTACCTGCAAGAAAAACATAAAAATACTCTGCTTTAAAATACAATTTCATCCGTAAACACATGCAAATATATAAAGGAAATCTNTTATCACAAACAAAGATGAAGATTCAAAAGAATCACAAAAAGGAGGCCATTCAACTCCGCTTCAGCAATCTTTCACCACTCCTTTATAACGAAATGATGAAAGGCCTTTTAGTTCGCGCACCCGAGGTCAAGGTAGGGGACGTGGACGAGGAAGGATCAATTTAACTGTTGAACAGACTAGGCTAACTATCAACATTGGTGATGAAGATAGTTTTGAAGATGAAATAATGATGACAAGACAGAAGAGACTTCAATACAAGATATCCCTAGAAGATATAGAAAAGAATGAATATGAAATTATGTATGATTAGATAAACCACTATGTCAATGCTATGACCCTTACTCCATTCTCCCTCAAAAAGTTCAACAGTTTAGAGGTCAAGGAAGTCCGTAGTGTTGGTTCAAAGTCGATCAAATTTTATCATGCTTCTACCTCTACTGAGCTTGAAAAATATGTAAATTTGGATGTTGATTCTAATGAATTAATGGAAATGCCTACCTCTACTAAGCTTGAAAAACATGTAAATTTGGATGTTGATTCTAATGAATTAATGGAACTGTCTTTTGGTTACTTCTCGCCTTGTGTTCAAAAGTTAATTCAATAGGTACACTTACCAAAAAAAATGCCAAAAGATAAATTTCAACTTTTTGAAAAATTATGGAATTGTAAAAGTTGAGCTCAAAATTCAAAAGAGGGTCTCGGATTTCGTACAGTCTGACCAGTCGATGATTCTAAAGTTTGTATGGTTGTTACTGGTGAGTTAGAAGAGGATTGCCTCGATATAGAGGATGAATCTATCGATCAACCAATAGAATATGCTCCGCTGGAATTTGAGGAGGAAATTAAATCTACCGTGGATGAATTGAAAGAGATTAACCTCGGGACTAACGAACGACCCCGACCTACGTTTATGAGTTCTCTACACATTGACGAAGAATCTAAAAAATTGATCAAACTATTAATAAAATTCAAAGATTGGTTCGCATGTAGCTACGATGAAATGCTAGGACAGTCTACAGAAGTTGTAGTCCATACACTCATGGAGGACAAGAATATAACCCCCAGAAAAATAAGCTCTAAGGAGAATGCGCCTCGAGATAGAACAACAAGTCATCGCCGAGGTAAAGAAATTAATAAATGCCAACTTTGTGAAAGAAGAGTAATACCCCACGTGGTTAGCTAACATTGTACCTGTTAAAAAGAAAAATAGACAGATCCGTTGTTGACCTCACTTTTGGTTGAGGTCTAGAAAACTGCTTTAGTAGCTTAGGTCTAGCCATAGGNATTACATCATTTTATTTCACAGCATACTATACTGTTCTTATTTACTGTACATTCTACTGTTATCTTCTTTTATATAGCATTTTATATTGTTATTCTTCTTTACTGTACATTCTATTGTTCTTTTCTTTTATGCTGCATGTTTTATTGTTCTGTTACACACTATACCTTAGTGTAGGAAAACCTAATGATCACATGTACCCCTTTAAAACTAATATCAAACCCGAAGGCGCTACGAAGGAGAGCTTAGAGCAAACACCGTTGGCAGCATAACGAAGACATACAGAGGAACCACTTCAAGATGAATCTATAACATCAAAACAAATTCATATCACTAATCACTTTCCTTAGTTTAAATAACAATCCATAGAAATTCGAGGTGGTTTATCTTGCGCAGTGTAAACCCTCACATATCACTTTTAGGCTTTTTCATAACCCTAATGTACAATTATAAGTCCTAACACTTTCGGATTCTAAGGTTATTGTACGGTACAGTGTAAATTCTCCTATCTTTTTAGACTATTTGCACGATCAGATATCGTGTGAAAGTAAGTCCTAAATACTAAATAAATTGCAGGATTAAACATTAAATAACATTATTTCAAAGACATAAAACCAAACAATATGATAGTTGGGAAATCACCAGGGTTTTTCCTGGATCTATGATATCCCCTACTCTTCATTCCTTTGGATTCGGTAAAATAATTATTCCTGTTTGAGCCACTCCCATTTGATTTTCCCATGTCCAATCATGGAAACTTAAACTTTGAAATCTTAAAGGCAGAACCACTGATCTTAATCGAGAGTTTTCTTAAGTGTCCCCGGTCATTTAAGATGTAATTAACTATAGAGGTTCACCTCTATAGGGAACTTGGAACCCAGGTAAAATAAACCCTATCTAATTTTTATGTTAGGTAGGGGAGTTTGTTGGTCTCATATAAAAATATTTCGCAGACCAAACAGATGTCACAAATTCTTTAGTTTAAGTGATTGAGTCTACTACAAGTGATATGTTTATTCTTCGGGATAAGTGTATTATTTGTGGTATTGTGCTCAGTCATCCAAACTATTCAAAATGTGAGACCCGTTTGGTCTCATCTCTTTTCAAAAGTTAAAAAAAAATATATTACTTTCAAAAAAAAATCAAAATCTCATATTTATATTTAAGCTATTTTCATATCTACAAAATTATCTCTTTTCCAAACCAAAAAATTAAAATGGCCGACACTCAATTAATTAGGGTTAGCTTTATAAATTCTTTTTTATTTTAATTTATTAAGTGCTACATGAGGCATATGCATGTCATTTAAGTCAATTTTCAATTAAACTAATAAATGTCACTCCATACATTCATCCAATATAATCATTCATTATTGTATATGTTCTATTTTTTCCAACATCCGTCTTAATNCTAAATTTCAAACGAACCGAACACGAACACAAGCTCTGTTCGTTCGTGTTCGGTTCGTTTACACCCCTACCATCAGCCTACCTCTGCTTGATGCCACCAAACGCCTTCCTCTGACAGCCTTACGCAATCGCCACCCAGTCACTATATGCAGTCACCTATTATTGTTGTTATGGCAACCACACAACACCACCATCATCATCATCACTACCACCAAACGTATTTTAAATTAATTTCATTTTTCTTCAAATCAAACAAAAAAATATAAAATCTTAAATTTAAAAATAACTCCGAAGTTCTTTTCTTGGGTAAAATGAGCGCCGTGCCCAACTTCACTAGAAGGAAAAGATATTATTACACTTGTGGCTTCAAAACAAAACAAAAACTATTATTACAACTATAGAAAACGAGAATCAAAAAGGCCAAAAATCGTCAAATAAGAACGTGCTATGAAATAACACAAACTATGAGCTCAAGTAGATCAAGGCAAAAAAGATTAGAGAGCTTGCAAGTTAAGAAGGAAATACATCAAGAGGTAGCAGTTAGAGCAGTTTCTATAAAATAAGACAGTATAACTAATTTTTTTTTGGCAAAGAGCAATAGACGCCACAATTTGAAAACAATCTCAAGGTTGAGAAGAAAATGTTTTCTAAGACATTTAAGTCTTAAGTATAGTATCTTAGTCTTAATTGCAATATCATGAAGTGGGCTCACATGGAAGGACAAAAGAAATAAGAAGTTAGAACAACAAATTTAAAAGCCCAGTGACCAAATATCCAAATGTAGCATATGTTCCATAGTCGCCCATAAAAGGCAAGAAGCCAGCAACCATTGTAGTGTAGCACATATTCATAAATATATTTGAATCACAAAATACCCAGAAAGCTATAAGCATCAGTGAATAAACAATGTGTAGCTACCCAACCACCTTAAAAAAATCATAATAGATAATTGAGTCTCAAATATAGTATAACCTAAAGTGGGGTACCATGATATAAGCCCAAATAGAAGTGCTAAAATAATAAAGATGGAGAGAAAAAAAAATAATTTAAAGCCCGGTGGCCAAATCCTAGTTTTGTATTTGTTTCATTATAACAGAGTATAAAAAAAAAATAGATAACCATCGAAATCCAGCAAGCAACAACGGGGTGTTGAAGACAATAATAGTGAAAATATAGGGGGCAAAAACCTAACTAAACCGAAATACTCAGAATAGGCTAAAAACCATAGGCTTCTATCTAGCAATACGAAAGGAACCAAAATAAGAATAACATTATCTCAAATCCAAATATAATGCATTAGAAATGCATAACACAAAACTAAACTTCATCAATTAAGAGAAAAGTAAAGTTTCAAAATGATAAAGGATATCGAACTTTTGAATTTCTAATTTTGCTTTTTCCACTTAATGAAAAAAATAATTTTATTGACCAGATATAAATGGAGGTGCAAGAATCATTAAATATCTTGTTGTTTCTCTTAAGCCATAAGAAGTGTGCAGAAATATGAATTGCAAGTAGATAAAATTTCTTAATAACAACACAATTAAAAGAATAAGCTTGTTATAATGAATGAAAGAGATTACAACCCATACGAAAGAAGTGGCTACCGAGAATGCATGCCTTTAGAATAGCAAGGGAGTAGAGGCGTTCAAAGAAGAGGTGTGTTTGTCTCATTTTGACAGACAAAGGATGCAAAGAGGATTAACATTGAATAATCTATGTAAAAATCTTTAGTTTCCAATACTCTAATAACGATTTTCCAAACTATATTTGAAAATTCTTATATGAGATTTGAACTCCAAATTATTTTGAACACACTCATTAGTTATATTTTATTCTTTTTTCTGTCAACTAAACAATCCTTTGGTAAAAAAAAAACCAATCGTAGACCACACAACAATTATATAATTGTTTATCATCGCACAAAAGGCTATCTACATGATATGTTTCTAACAATTTTTTTGATTTGGATGATTTAGTTTGAAATGAAGGTTTAAAAGACCACAAGATTAAGGAATGAAGACCTCAAGGCTGCATAATTACATGACTCAACCTAAGATTTAAAAAGCTCTTAGAGTGATGAAAAATGTTAAACAATTTTTTATCATGTGGTGGATGCTATGAGCATCACATTCCATAATATTTTTTATCACATCATGCATATTATCATTTTTACATTTAGATTTAAATTAAAACTAAGAAAACCTCATTTAAAAAATGAAGTATCATTAAATGACTTACATATGCAAACACTTTAAAGCATTGATTCTAAGAAAAGTATACTTCTTTACATCACAATAATTTCTTTTAATAAGGTTTGTAAAAAAGACATTGAAGGTCGTAGAAACATAAGGAAATGTTATGTAGATTATCTTTTAGAAATAAAAGTTAAGCATAGTGTTAGAACTAGATTTGTTCTTGAGTTATGCCTAAATGCTACTAGCATCGGAGAAAAGAGAGATACATGAAAAACTGTTAAAGCAGAATGATAAAAAATCCATTGTATCTAAAATTCAAAAAATACAGTCATAGAGATGACCTTCTAAAAAAGGCATATAGTGCCAAATGTTTGAGATAAAGAAGAAAAGAAGTGATATATGTAGGAAAGAGGATGTACTCTAAGAAGAGGGAGAAGATTCCCAAGATATGTACTAAGAGGTTCAAAATTGAGTCCACTTTGCTCTCCAAAAGATCTTATATGTATAAGAGGATTTGTGATCTTGAGCGTGAAAGCTACATAATAAACAATACATTGATGATAAAATATATAATGTGATGTGTATAACCCAATTAAAAATTGGATTAGAACTGTGATAAGTGAGAACTTAATACTTGACATTCGATAGTTAACAATCGACACTTGTTAATTGACAGGTCAACCTAACATGCCAATTTGGTAGGTCAAATTGGCAAATCAATTTAGTAGGCCGACTAGGCAAGTTAACTTATTGGGTCAACATGATGGGTTAAATCAGTAGATTAACTAGGCAAGTCAAGTCGGTAGGCCAAGTTGGCCATTCATCTCAGAAGGTTAACTTGACGTGACAAGTCGATAAACCAACTTTATAAGCTATCTTAAGGGAATACATTTAATTCATTATTTTTCTTGTATCTTTGGAAGACAACTACTAAAACAATGAGAGAATGATAAAAAGTTTATTCATTACTTAGTTTTGAGTTATATTTTACTTGTCTCTTTGATGGGTTAGCTCATTCGACTTGTAAGCAAAATCTTTAGCTCAATTTATTGTTTTGTTTACCTTACTCATAGTTGGTCTTTTTGTTACTTGTCTATTTAGGAATATCTCAGGCTTCTTTAATGTGTTAGTACTTTGTGAGGGGGATGGGGGGTGGTGCGGTGGTCATTTACTCATGCTCTACTTGTTATGGATCTTGTTGCAAATGCGAGAGTCAAACTCTTGATTAACACCCATTTTAAGTGGGGATGCTCAAAAACTTTGTTTCTTGGGGACTAATGTCAAGTTACCTATCAGAAATTGTATATTTGTTTGTAATTGCTTGTGTTGTTTATAAGCAAGTATGCTATTTTTCATAAGAAAAAAAATTTAGTTTCATGAGTGTTATCATTAAACTCATCTTTTTCTTATAAAAAATTGTTTTTTTTTTGTACTACTTGTTTGNTTGATCTTTTGCCCCTAGGCACCTCTAAATTACCTAATTGCCCTTGGGATCCAAATTTGGCCAAAATTTCCATATTTTGCCAAAATAATTAAAATTGATCAAAACTTATGTCAAACACCTTGAATACCTCCAAATTTGACAAAACTGACAAAAATTTCCAAAAATGGCCAAATTACCAAAATACCCCTCCATGACTTAAAAATTTAAAAAATTCAAAANTTTCTTTATTTTACATTTTCAACAAATGCCAATTTTTCTTCTTTAACAATTATATTTAAATATCACATCTATCTTTGAAATATCATGCAAAAATTAGGAATATATTCCCACCAAATATGCATATTTTATCTCTGAGCAGATCTTAATCTTTATCTTTCTTTATGAAGATCACAAGTAAGAGAAAACTTAACCAAACTAATCTGTACCAAAGAAGCAACTAAAGACTAAAATAAACATATATAACTAGAGAGAAAGGGAACCAAATGAGGGCTACATGGGGGACAAGGAGAGAATCCTAGGAAGAGTTGGTATAGTACATAAGTAGAAGGCTAGATAGAGGGTAAGGTTGGCTACACAAATTATGGACTATATAATGTATTAGAAATTTCTAATTTTTTAGGGATGATTAGATAAAGACCCCTTGAAAATTTGATATTTACAAATTAATCATCGAGGTGAATTTTTTGAACTACCGAACCGATGTTTCTTTGCGTGTCATTATTTAATCATTGATGATTTGATAAAAATGAAAACTATGAGTTGGGATTTAACCGTGAATTTTGATATTTGAGTGAGAATTTCAAAAATAGATGAAAAATGGTTGTTGATTTGTGAATGGTATGTAATTGCCCCAATTTTTTATTTTTAAAATATCATTAAATATCATTTTTTTAGAACTATCATTTCATATTCATTAAATTAAGATTTTAACTAAGAGCATCGAAAATATAAATAGAGGTGCATTTTATACATGAAGAGGATATGAAGAGCTTAGAGATCTAAGAATCTCTGGAGCTCAATCTGGTGTTCATGCATACAAGAACCACTAGCAATCATCATTATTTGTTTGCCATCACCATCACTCTCAATCATTATCTCTTCACCACCATTGCCAAATTGTGATCTTCCAACAGTCTTCACAAAGACATTATCTTCCCACTGTAGTAGAAGGGCTCAAGAAACCTGGATAAATCACCAAGTACTACAGGAATTAAACATTAAGCATATTTGAATCAAATAGATCGGACACAAATTGTCTTCGGATTTGCGTCTAATTTACTACCGATTTTTTTCGATGTTAATCTGTGGGTCGGAAATATTATTTCTCTATAATATACGTTGAAATATTCTAATGTAAATAATTTTTATCGGTTGTTGCGTTGTATAAGTAGCAAATGTGTTTATACGAAACTTGCGTCGAAATTTTTGTTTGAAAATATCGGACGATAAATATTAGCGTTGGATTATCATCTCATTTGCGCCGAAAAATATCGAAGAACAACGAAAAATTATTATCGATCTAGCGTCGGATTTTGTGTCTGAAAATGGATCCGATGCAAATATATCACACATGAAAAAAAAATTTAGAATACCATTTACATTTCCACAATCTGCATAAAAGCACATCCCACATTACATACCACATTAAACATAGTCATATCACAAACCACATCTCTAAATATTATCATTAATAAAATAAAAATATTATCACATATCATCCCAAATAAAAATAGCAAAGTCAATCCAAAAATTTTCACAACAAATGTTCAAAATAATGTTTATAAATAGAGGGAAATATTAAAAAACTATTATTTATCTTCATCCTCCACCTCCTTCTCCTCCTACGTGAATGTCATCGGCTACTTGCCCCGACTATTTGCTATGGTATACGCCATACACGCAATATAGTCATCGACTTTATGTTGGCCTTCTAGCATCTATTCCTGCAACTGACAGATCTCTTCAATCATTGCAGTCGCCTGTTTTGACTGCGAGAAGCTTAGGGAACTAAGAACGGGACCACATGAGAGCTCAGTTTCAAAGGTTATGTTGTTCACTCTAAAGCCATAAACACTTCCCATCTTCCACTTTGTCGCTTAGGCCAATGCTCGTACTCGGATTGCATAGTGGTATACTGACTGCTACTGCTGCTGGCTGAAGCCTGAGCCTGAGCGGCCAAGTGGCTCTACCGGAGCTGCTTGAACTCATCCTGCATAATGAATACTAGCGTTTAATTGACACTAGTTAGAGTCAAAATAAATTTTTAATTTAAGGGGTATAATTTACCGCAACCCATTGGGAATGCTCTGGGGCCCACTGTGCAGCTCTCAGGCGCCGATGAGTTTGAACATGCAGCTCTGCAATGGAGGAGCATGACTCAACTCCTTAGTCTGTGTAGCGTACAAAAATAATAAGAGCTAAAAAATTACTCCAAAATTGAATTAATGTTTAAATATCTAAGAAAATCTTATCAGTCTTCTGTAACGCTCTATATGGGAGACTGACACACCAATATGGAGTGTAGCTCCATTGGCCCCTATTTCGGCTAGTTCATTCGATTCATCTGCCTTCTCCTCTCATAATCAAGAAATGCCCTAGCTCTAATCAACTGACCCCAGAGCCCCTCACCAATCCAAGCAAGTCGTTCATCCCTTCGACGATCTGCCATGAACATGTCGGCAAGGTGATAACTGCCACGAATCTCGAAGATTCTGTGCATTTTGTGGTGGTGCTCTTGGAGCCAGTAAATAACCCCTGCAAAGTAAAAAATGATCCATGTGTTAGTATAAAAAATAAATCAAATTTACAGATCTGATTTAAATTACATGATCATGCCTCAAACTCTCTGAATCACAAGACTTAAGTGGCTGTAGGTATCTACTTCACACAATGACATCAAAACTTACCCTCAGAATGATATATGGGCACCTGTGATGCCACCTTCATGAATTCCTCAAAGCTATTCAAAACTCATATCTAAGTCCTTTTTGTCTTGGATATAATCTGTTATACATTCAAGCTCTCAAATTACGCATATTTATTTGCAGCATAAATGTATGTTGACCTCACTTTTGGTTGAGGTCTAGAAATTTCTTTAATAGCCTAGGTCTAGCCATAGGACTTTCCTATTGACTAGTCTTAGAAAATTAGAAGAGGTACCCCACCATTAGAAATTCAAAACTCTTCTTTTTTTACTCAACTTGAAAATCCACATATTGATCTTAACCTCTAGCATTTAGTAGGTAAGATCATTATAAGAGAATTCAAGAAGAGTCCCTATAGGATTA
>JXCR01103561.1:208703-226239 GCA_002079205.1 Phalaenopsis hybrid cultivar | reverse complement strand
ATATATATATATATTTGTTTTTTGTTTCTAGAACTCATTTTTGGTACTATTATGATTTATCTATTTTTAAAATATATAAAATATATTTCGTGGTGCATTTTGTTTTATTTTAAAGAAAACTCTATATTTTCGAAAAAAATATCACCAACTTAATTCCACTGACACATCATTCAATAAGACTTAGGAGTGGGAAAATAAAAAATTACATATTTTTTTTCATTTTTAGAAATAAAAAAATACACTACAAAAATAATTTTGAAAATTAAAAGAATTAATAAAATATATGTCAAATAAATCCTTAATTAGACAGCCACTGAATCTACAAAATTTATATATACTGCCCTTAACCTTATTTCACATTAATAACGAATAGCACGTCAATATATTTATTTATTTACTTAGGTATGTAATTTCACCAAAAGAGCTTTTTAGCTCCAATTTACACATTGCGCGGAAACAAAACTCCTAAACACAAAAATATAGCATATCAACTCAAATTTAAATCACAATAAGAACCATTAAAGACCAGTGTTTTAGAAGTGAGATCAACCAAAATATCTTTGCTTATAACAAAGATGACAAAAAGAAAATTACATGAGTGGAGATAGAAATCCTACTCCACATTGGCAAGTTCTGTAAGCTCTGCAGTTCTTGTTAGCAACAGTAGCTCCTCACCAATTTTGTTTTTAAGAACAAGATATAAAGATTATTGCTTAAAGGTATTGTCCTGCCAGCACACACAGCTTCCTGCATCTCCTCCAATTCCCCTGACATTTCCCCAAGAGACTTCTCCTTTGATTAAGGTAAATTACACACAGCTAGCACAAATAGAGAGTTCCTCACTCCAATCCCAGCCAGATACCCGCATTCAGTCCGTCTTATCATGGTTCTACGCCTCTTATAAAAATTCGAACGAACCCACAATAGACATCCCGTGACAAGTTGACCTCAGCCTCGTTAGAAATATCTCCGCCGACGCAATGAAAGTGGTGCTATTAGGTCTGAAATTAGCGAAGAAGAAAGTTAGCACGTACATCACCATGAAGCCATTGTGACTCTCCGACATCGCCCAATGATGGTAAGGCATTGCAAGCCCGAGCACGAAAACTAGTAGCCACGAACGGTGTCGTACAAGGCAGCGAGAGTTTGTGCCCTCGAGATCTTGAAAACCACCTCCAGCGTGTGCCTTCGATATCCATCCTATGGCTCTAATGATATCTTTTTGAAACAGATTTTGGCTGTCAAATGCGATGTCTAAAACAAATCATATGATCGCTGTTCCGAGCAAATGAAGGCCATGAAGACGGGGGAATCTATCGGGGCTGTTCTCCTAGCGTTAAAAATGGGTAGAAACTACAACCCCTAAGATTTTCGGAATGTATATATTCTTTTTTACTATATACATAAAATATTGCCCAACAAATCCGGTTAGTATTTGAGACTCAAAGTTGAAAAAGAACAAATAAAAAAAGAGGGAATTACATACGGAACATCCAAAACTTGCTATTTACAAATAACCCTCTTTCATCTATTTTTCAAATGATCGGTCAAACATCAAAATTCACAATAATACCCTAAACTCATATCTTTAGATTTTATTAAACTCTCAATAGTTTGATGGTGACACTAGTAAATACATCTATTTAGTAATTCAAAAGATCACATGGATGATTAATTTGTAAGTATGATCAATGCTTCTCATATATATATATATATATAACATGGAAACACCCCCGATAATTTCGCCCGTTTCCATGACCTTCATTTCGTCGGAACGGGGATCACATGGTTTGTATTAGACATTGCATTTTACAGCTAATATCTGTTTAAAAAAAAGATAGCTTTAGCACCATAGAATGGATACCGTGGGGGGCAACAATGAACACGNTCGCCCGTTTCCATGACCTTCATTTCGTCGGAACGGGGATCACATGGTTTGTATTAGACATTGCATTTTACAACCAATATGTGTTTAAAAAAAGATAGCTTTAGCACCATAGAATGGCCGAAGGGGGCAACAATGAACACACTCGAGGAGGTTTTCAAGATCTCGAGGGCACAAACTCTCACAGTGTTGTGCTTCATCGTGCATGGTTACTGGCTTACGGTTGCGCTAATCAATGTAATCAGTGGTTTACGATCCAAATAATAGCATTTTTCTTTCTGTTGGTATTCTTGCTCGGGCTTACAATATCTTATCATCATTGGACGACGTCAGGGGATCACATAGCTTCATGATGATGTACGGACTAACTTTCTTCTTCGCTAATTTTGGACCTAATATCACCACGTTTCCAACCGGATCTTCTCCAAGCAGCCATCAGTACCAGAGACCTCTCTACATTCTTCTCTGCATCCGACAATTCCTGTAGCTTCTGTTGCACCTCGTTTTTTCCCTATGCAGGCACTGTCAGTTGTCAGAGTCGATTTCTGCAGCCTTTGATGTGCCTCAATTTTTTCCCTGCGTAGGTGCCTGGTTCACTACACCATTGTGATTTCAACGGTTTTCACTGTGCAGGCATTTGGGCAATTGCAGGCTTCCATTTTCAACAAACAACGAACATTATTTTCTCATTCTAGTAGAAATTTTGGTTCGCCAATGAGATTTGTTTTTTTCTCTCCTGTGCAAATCACAGAAAATCTCCAGTTGAAATCCCATTTTTCACTCTGGTGGAAATCGTTGTCCCCCATAGAACAACACATAGCACTGGCTTCCTTGCGAGCTCTCCCATGGTCGTTTTCCCTGCAGTTTTTTCAGTCGCACTTCCTTCCTGCGGGATCTTCCAGCCATCGGACCTCCTGATTTCCTTCCAGGACCGTCGAAGCACCTACCTACAACAGGACCCATCCCTTGATGGCTTTCCTGCCACAGGAACTCCCTCTTAAAGTCCTTCATGTCGGTGAAATTCCCTCCTGCCGCCCTTCTTGTCGCCATAACTTCCTGCGAGCATATTTGCTGCCAATTGGACCTTCGGTTTTACTCCTGTAGTCGGTTCTCTCTTCTGCAGCCTTCCCGCCGTCGGACCTCCCTCATGCAGCTTTTCTCGCCATCAAATTTACCTGAGCAATTTTTTCCTTGCAGATTTTGGTCAGCTCTTCCCAAGGAAAGCACTGCTCTTTCTTGCAGCATTATTGCAGCCTTCTTTGAGCACTACAACTTTTCTGAGCGCTGTCGTTGGCCCTCTACAACTTTCCTGCAACCTCCCTACAACATCCTTACAGCTTTCTTGCAACCTCCCTGCAGACTTCTTGTAGCTTTTATGCAATTATCAGTCAACCAGTAACTTACAAATTCATAAATATCTCGAAATTAAGTTTAGCCCTTGTCCAGACCACTCTCGGGCTTCGGCATTCTCGGCTTCAGAGATCTCAGGCTTCAGCACTCTCAGACTTCAACACTTACGATTTGAGGATTGTTGAAGTTTTTTGGCAAATTGATGCTATATGTCCAGTCAACATACAACAACTGATGTTTACAAATTCAAGTTGAATATGATTTTAAACAATGCTCAACTTGAGGGGGAAGTGTTGAAATATCTAATTTAAATTACAAGATTTATTATTTTTCCTGTTAAGACTTATAATAGGAAATAATTTATTTCTAGAAAAAGTTATGAGGAATAAATTTTTTTGCTTAATATAATGAGATATTTTCTTTTCATATATTATGAATTACTTGTTTTCCTATTTATTTCATATTATCTCCTGATAATTAATATGAATTAATTATTGGAGATATCAGGTGATATATCTTTCTTATTTTTATTATTTTTCATATTATAGAATTCTTGTAAGGATTATGTATAACCTCATTCATATTAATGAAATTAAGTGATTCCAAAGTATTCCACTTTATTTCGCATTATTTTGAAATTTCAACATGGTATCAGAACATAATTTTGTACTCTAGCCACTGACCCTCCTTTTAGAATTGTCGGATTCTCTTCCTGCCATCCTCTGTGTAGGAAGGGAGGGGAATAACGATTTTTTCTCCAGACCCCTTGCAGCTCTGCTTTACTTCAGTTTCACCGAGACTTGCTGCGAGCGCATCAACTCCAGAGCTCCCACTACTCACTCCCCTGAGGGCTAACATGTTCGATTAGTTTCCAATCAACTGAACGAAATTAGGGATTTTACTCTGTCACCTTAAAATCTTTCAATTCTACATCAAACAAACTATATTTATCTATTTATTTGCACCCAATCCCATGGATGAAATACTCTCCCATAAAATCAAATGTGATTCTCCCTTTGTTGTAGAAATTATATCTCTTTTTCAGAACATATAATTCTCAACACATTTTAATAATTTAATTGGTCAGATCAAAAAATAAATGAAGATCGAAGTTCAAATCATCACAAAGTATTGACATTTAAAACCATAGAAAACAAAATCAATTCTTCATAAAACAATTTCTTCAAAGTAGCGAGAAGGATAAAGAAGTCTAATCAAAATTCATGAGAAAGATACGATGAAACACAAATTTCACATATAAAAACAAGTTTACAATAAAAAAAATGAAAAGTACAACTTAACTCACAATCATTCCCAAGCAAATCCCAAGAAGTTCTCTCCAAGCCTTTCCCTCTTTACAATCTCTCTCAATTCTCTCTTAGAAATGTAATGAAGATGACATCTCTCACATTCCCTCTCCTCTTACAACCCTAGAAGAAAATCTCTTCATTTTTCTCTCTCTAACTCACGCCTATCCTCTCTCTCTAACTTTTTCGTCCCCCCTTCAAGTCCCTTCAGAAGTTCCCTTTTGTTGGTTGCCTCTCCTCTCTGAAAGGAGTCTCAATTCCCTCCAAAATTCAAAAGTCAAAACTTTGAATTTCAAACGATGTGTATCATTGATCCAAGAGTCAAATCTCTTCAAATTGGAACCTTCTAAAGTATTTACATGCATTGAATCACTCCATGAGGTGCTTAGAACCAGTGTTCCTTTGAAAATTTGCACAAAATTCTTCTCAAACTGCCTTAATTTGAAAATGTAGCGCTTGGCGCATCATGCGCCAGTGCTTGAATTTTGACGCATCATGCGTCAAACCCTAAAATTGGTTGTTTTTGCTCCAAATTTTGCTCTTTTTGCCATTTTTGCTCCAAATGCTTAAAAATGGTATACTTGCAACAAAAACACAAAAATATCTTTTTTTAAAGTGCAATATCACCAAAAATAGACATAAAAGTGATATTTAAAACAGTATATTAATTTTATGGATCAGCTATCTCTATCATTTCTTGCTGGTATGAAGCTAAAACAGAGTGGGGAGATCGAGTGAGATGGATCTACGGCTCCATGTGCTCCAATCAACCTCACTGATCGCCTCCACCAAGTACTCCGATGGGCCACCAGATAGGTCGAGATCTTCTTCTCCTGCAACAAGGCTCCCATCCCTACTCGTTGCCTGCAAATTCCTCTATCTTTCCGATTCCGCAGGTTCCTTCCATTTTCCGCATCGGGGTTCCTTCCTATTTCCGCAGGCCAGGAATGGAAAGCGTGTTCCAATCTCCACAGCAACAAGAGGAAATTCAGGGAATATTCAAATAGTAGAAATCAAGATTCCCTTCCAATTACCGCCTCCTTCCCTTTCTCCGGTTTGCCTTCAGCAGCTACCTTTAGAAATTTTGGGTGCCTCGTAGAGGAAAGGGAATTGCCTCCTCCTCTAAGCACCCTGACATTTCTTCACGTATCTTTTTTGGATCTTCAACGTCTCCTCGTTCCGATCATGGCATGAGGATGTGAATCGGCTTCTCCTTGTTGTACGCAGAGCTGCAACAGTCTTCTACGTCTTCCTCTCCAAATTGCCCCAAAGAAAAATCCAAGTGATCATATTCTAATGCTTCCTCTGGGATGGGAGTTGTTGATCACTGCTGGGACACATTCTTAGAGCTACAAAGAAAGAAAACACATCGATATGTGATTTTCAAAATTGAAGAGAAGTGAAAGGAGGTGGTTGTGGAGAAGACTGGAGGTGCTACTGATAGCTACGACGATTTCTTGGCAAGCCCGCCTGAAAATGATTGTCAATATGTCGACTATGATTTTGATTTTGTGACGCAGGAAGGTGCCAGAAGAGAAAGATTTTCTTCATTGCTTGGTCTCCATCTGTTTCTCGAATTCGAGCCAAGATGTTGTACGCAACGACGAAGTAATGATTCATGCGAGAGATGGATGGAGTTCACTATGAGATTCAGGACCTTCCGAGCTCGACATTGTGGTACTCAGAGATCGAGCAAATTAAACAGCTTCAGCTCTTTTTAGTCCATATTAAATTTGCAAAAACACATTTATAATGGTTGTTGTGGTATACTGCTTTGAATATATTGCTACATGGACATGGTTCATGATCTCCTTCGCCTTCATTATCAATATCCAGAGCAATGTGAGCTGGACACTAGGCTTGACAATCATTGCCATCATGATGCTCATCTCCTGCATCTTCTTCTTCTTCGGTAGAAAATTCAGTTAATCTCGATCATCCCTCCTTTGACTATTCCTTTTTCCTTCGAAGTCGGATTCGACAACATCATCAAGATCATTTCAAGCAAATTCAGTGAACTCGCGAGGGCGACACCAACGATGCCGCCACCCGCCTCATCATCATCTCACCGGAGATGTCGTTGTCGTGGATCATACAAGCCGTCCATTTCTCCTGCAGTATCTTTTCTTCCCTGCCCACACATTAGGGGGAGTTGTGTTTCCAACCAGACCTTCTCCAAGCAGCCATCAGAACCAGAGACCTCTCTGCATTCTTCTCTGCATCTGACAATCCTTGTAGCTTCTGTTGCACCTAGTTTTTTTCCCTATGGATGCGCCGCCAGTCATCAGAGTCAATTTCTGCAGCATTTGCTATGCCTCAATTTTTTTCCCTGCGTAGCTGCCTGGTTCACTACACTATTGCGATTTTAGCATTTTTCCTTATGTAGGCATTTGGGCAATTGCAGACTTGCATTTCAGCAAACAGTGGACATTATTTTCTCTTTTTAGTAGAAATTTTGGTTCGCCAATGGGATTTGTTTTTTCTCTCTAGTGCAAATCATGGAAGATCTCTAGTCGAAATCCCAATTTTTACTCTTTAGTGGAAATTGTTGTCTCCCGCAGAACCACATAGAGCATTGGCTTCCTTGCGGGCTCTCCTATGGTCGTTTTCTCTATAATTTTTTCAGTCGCAGATCCATCCTGCGGGATCTTCCAGCCGTAAGACCTCCCAATTTCCTTCCATAATTGTTGATGCACCTCCCTACAACGAGACCTATCCCTTGATGGCTTTCCTGCCACTGAAACTCCCTCCTGTAGTCCTTCCTGCTGGTGAAATTCTCTCCTGCGGCCTTTCCTGCCGCCAGAACTTCCTGCAGACATATCTGCTGCCGATTGGACCTTCGGGCTTACTCCTGCAGCTGATTCTCTCCCCTGCAGTCTTTCCCTCCGTCGGACCTTCCTCATGCAGATTTTCTCGCCGTCAGATCTACATCAACAAACTTTTCCCTGCAGATTTTGGCCAGCTCTTCCCATGGAAAGCACTGCTCTTTCTACAGCATTATTGCATCCTTCTCCGAGCACTACAACTTTCTCGAGCACTGTCGTTGGCCCTTTGCAGCTTTCCTGCAACCTCCCTGCAGCCTCCTTACAGCCTCCCTGCAGCCTTCTTGCAGCTTTCATGTAATTATCAGTCAACCGGTGACTTACAAATTCATTAATGTCTCAAAATTGAGCTTAGCCCTCGTCCAGGCCACTCTCAAGCTTCGGCCACTCTCAAGCTTCGGCACTCTTAGGCTTCAGCACTCTCAAGCTTCGACACTTATGATTTGAGGATTGTTGGAGTTTTTGGCAAATTGATGCTACCTGTCCAATCAGCATGCCGCAACCGATGTTTTTAAATTCAAGTTGAATATGGCTTTCATCCATGTTTAACTTGAGGGAGAGTGTTGACATATTTAATTTAAATTACATGATTTATTATCTTTCATGTTAAGACTTATAATAGGAAATAATTTATTCATAGAAAAAGTTATGAGGAATAAATTCTTTCCTTAATATAAGGAGATATTTTCTTTTCATATATTAGGAATTAGTTATTTTCCTATTTATTTCTTATTATCTCCTAATAATTAATATGAATTAATTATTGGAGATATCATGTGATATATATTTCCTTTTTTATTATTTTTCCTATTATAAGATTCTTGTAAGGATTATTTATAATCCCGTTCATATCAATGAAATTAAGCGATTCCAAAGTATTCCGGTTTGTTCTGCATTATTATGAATTTTCAACAATATATAATCTTATTAGTCACAGATGGGCTTATTCCTGTTTATCCCACCCTCACGCCTCTCTCTCTCCCCTATCTTCCTATCAACTCACACATGTCCAAAAAAAAATAATAATAATAAAATAAAAGATTATCACCTTTAAACCCACGTGCCTACCACTCTCTTCGACATTATATCGTCGGCTACTGTCTCCTTTCACGAGCCGCACCCTTCTCCCGCTCCTATACCCCTCCATCATCTTCTTCTTCACCAAACAGCTTCCCCCCTTCTCCCATTCATCATCATTTTCACCGCTCTCCAGACTTCACCAAAACAGCCCTCTTCCTCCTCTTTCTTCTTCTTCTCCGGCGAGCTTCCTCCTTCCTCCCTCTGGCAAAACTTTGATCGGGTACTCCTCTCTTCTTCTTCGATACATAAAAAAAAGATAAATTTACATGCACACCACCCAATTTTTATGTATTTGTATACAAGTGAGAGGAAGAAAAGTTTATATATCTACCACCTAAGCTTTAATATTTACATGTATGTCACATTATTCTTACATGTTTACATATCTACCACCTAAGCTTTAATGTTTACATACATGCCACCCAAACTTGAATATTTTACGTGCTTACTACATTATTCTGTTTTATCTTTATATGTCTACCATCTAATCCTTCATATTGCCATTCATGATTGTTTGTTCTGAGACAAGGTCATTACTTGGATTTCATGTTTACATGCTCAAATGTCTAAGTTTCTAATTTAACAAGTTCATATGCTCACCTTACATGAAACTTTTTTGTCAGTCACCTCTACTTGGTGTAAGATAGCTAGTAAAATGATGTCGTGTAGATAAGTAGAGCAATAGATCATTTTTTAATTAAAAAAAATACATAAAATTTAAAAATACATATCTTGATTTAAAAAAAAATCATAAAAATAAAATAAAAATACCACTAAACCTAAAAGACCAAGATGAACCTAGAAAAAAAATAAAATAAAAAAAAAGAAATTATATTTATAAGTATTAAAAATAAATAAAAATAAATAAAAATTCCAAAAATATAAATATATGTAAAAAAATCACAAAAAGTGTCATGATTAAAGAAAAACACTTTAAAATACTGTCATAAAATTTTCAAAGTCAAAAAATATGTTTTAAATGCATGTGTATTTTCCTATAATATCACTAATTTTGGCTTAAAGTAATTATAATAACTAAAATAGAAATTGGAAAAGTATAAAATTTGGCCTAGTGAGTTCTCTGAGGTCATGGACACTTAGAAAAAAAAAAAAATTTTAATTAAAATAAAAAGTTCATTTTTAAGCATTTAAAAATAATTAAAATAATAAAAAAAGCCCAAAAATACAAAATATCTCTAAATGTCACCAAATTTTCCTTGGTCAAGGGAAAAAACTTAAAAATGCTTCCCTGAATTTTTAAAGACCCATAAATATATTTTGAATACTTAAAACTATTTTTCAATGTATTTATAATTATTCACTAAAATAATTATAATAAATAAAATAAAAATCAGAAAAAATACAAGAATGAGTTTGTTGAACTTCTTTGTAATATTTTAGACATTCTATGGGACATTCAAGTCTGTCATGATTTATTGAAGGAACTCATCCTCACAACACAATAACAAATATAACATAACAAATAAATTCTTTAAGGACCCGCCAAAATATGATTCGGGACCCGATTATTCACAAATCAATAGAAATACCCCAAACTACTTATCCTACATTTATGACCCACTGCTCAAGGGTTTAAGTCTTCCCTAAGGTATATTGCGGACAAATGGGGATATTTGTTTGTGCCACATATGAATCATCGGACTTGTGTAAGTCTGACGTCTAGGTGGCTAGGGCAATGACGATAATGCTAATGTATGCTAAAACGAGGGATACAATGTGAGATTTTAGAATAGTATATCTTACCTCAAGAACCTTTAATAATAGGAGAAGATAAATACCGATGATACTATTCGACGACTATTGATAATTTGATTGCCCTCGACACTCTTAGGTTGCATTTAGTCTTAACTCAATTAAATTGATTAACATGTGGACTACACTTCTCTACAAAATATGTTTAACAAAAGTCTCTTTTGCATGATAAAATTGTGTATGCATGAAAATTAAAATCAAATGAAAATTTGTAAAGGTCCACGGTTAATCACTTGGATCGAGGTTAGGACTGCCCTCCATAGATGATTGGGCTGGTAGCTCTTACTCAAGGTTGGAAAGCGCACAGTCCAGCTCCAAGCCCCTACCTTTACCCATGTCTTACACCCAATTTTGGTCTTCCATATGTGAATATGGGTTTTCTTTTTTACTCAGGTTTTGCTACGACTCAGTTTCTGACTTTTCTGTACCTGATGCTTCCGTTTACTTCTCTGTAATTTATTTAATTCCTGCAAATATATTCTACTTTATGATGCTAACAATGCAGCCAGAGTAGCGAAAAGATGCATGTATGCATTTGTATTTTATGCACTCAATTTTATTTATTCACTTTACAACATCTTTTTTACTTGCATTTATTTACCTTGTTTGCAAAACTTTTTAAAACTGAAAATTACGAAACTATTTTCAAAATTAAACAACATTTTCAAAATACAACAACAAAATAAAAACTTCATAATATGTCCTCTTGAATTTACGGGAGTTCCTCGGATGAGGTAACCAACGGTTGCTAACGAGATCTCCTCAGTTTAAATAAGCTTAACAACTCGTTTAGACTAAAAAAATAGTGGTATGAGAATGAGAGAACCATGAGATCCTAACTGATGTTGCTCTAATCAACTTTAACCCCCCACAATACTTGAACAACAAAACCAAAACACTGAAACATACACGACAAAACTTCTTGAACCTTAGACCGCAGGACTACCACTTCAACAAGGAGTTCGGAGCTAACACTATGGGCAACATGACAAGAATGTATAGAAGAACAATTTCGCGAGAGCAAATAGATCTACAACAGCACAAAGATCTACAATAACATTTTCTTTCCTTAGAAATTAAAACAACAAGTCATAGGACTTCGAGGTTGTCCGCCTAGTGCGACATAATAATCTTCAAATTTATCTTTAGGCTTTTATACAATCATGTTGTGCGATCTAAGCCCTAAATTGCTTTAGGATTTCGAGGTTGTTGTTCGTCACGACCTAAATCATCATATCTTCCAGACTATTTGTGCGACCGTCTTGCATAAATGTAAGCCCTATATAATAAAAATTGGCAGGATGAAATATTTAATATTTTCTCACCAAAATTGAACTAAACCATAGGATAGCTTGGGAAGTCACCGAGGTTTTTCTTAAGATTTGTTGCATCACTAGTTCTTCTTCCTTTAGATTTCATGGTAAAATGTTCCAAATTTGAGTCATTCTCATTCACACCTCTTTGTCTGATATTTGAAAAACTTGAAGGCATGATTTTATGATCTAAATCGAGAGTTTTTTTAAGTGACTTCGGTCATGTAAGATGTAATTAACTATAGGGTTTGTCTTTATAGGAAACTTTATGAACCCAACTTCATATAAACCCTATCTGATCTTCTATATTATATAGGGGAATTTCTCGACACATATAAAGATGGTTCGCAGACCAAAAAGATATCATAACTCTTTATTTTATTTAATCGAGCTTTCATCAGAAAGTACTGTATCCATCCTTCGGGATAGGTACATTGCTTGCGGTATTGTGCTCGATCATTTAAACTATTGTCTATATGAGATCAGTTTAGTCTCGTATTTTCAAAAATTAAAATATTACATTTTCAAAATTAAAACACTATTTTTCTAAAAATCCAATTTTATATTATATTAATTTTAAGGACACACGCGCGCACTTTTCCTTGCTGAAAGCCAATGCATGAAAACTCAACACACACTCAGATATTTGAAGAGAAGCAAGACAGAGGAGACACTTCGAAATTTTTACGTGGAAAACCTTAGAAAGGGAAAAAATCATGAGGCCTAATCATGTTAAAATAATCCATTATGATTCACTCTTCTCTTGAATTAGGGAAGATTGTGTTACAAAGTTAATCATTGTAAATGTATAATAGTAGTTGATTGATAATAACATTAGTTTGGCTATAATGAATATAGTTATTGATGATAACATATTATATGGGTCATGATCAATTATTGTGGAAATAGTAGTCCGCCTTTAATGTCGTATATGTTGGTTGTAGTTCCAGCTTGTAATGTAGGCCAAAGTTGAAAGCAATGATAATAGTTGCCCGTGTGGATCACAGATAGACCGTAGTGGTGAGCTGTGATGATGTCCGTAGGTCTTAGGGGCCAGAGTTTGGAGCTGCACTGTCATAGTTGTTCATGTAGGTCGTAGTGGTGAGCTTTGATGACGTCCATAAGCCACAAGGGTTGGAACGAGGAGCTGCCCAAGCTGTGGAACACATAAGTCATACATCTGTAGGCCACAGAGGAGTTGAGAGATGCATGAGTTGTGGGCCCTGTATGTCGTAGTTGGTCATGTAGATCGCAATAGTGATTTGAGATACTGTTTGTAGGACTCAGAAGCTAGATTTGGGAGATACACAAGTTGTGGACTTTGTGTTGTGGACTAATAGTTCGTAGTTCGTCACATAGGCAGTAGTGGTAAGCTATGATGATGTCCAAAGGTTACAAAGACCAGAGTCAGAAGTTTACAAATTGTGAACCACATAGATAGTAATTAGTCACTTATGCCATGGTAGTGAACTGTGATGACGTCCGTAAGCTGCAGAGGTGGGAGTCGAGAGATCCATGAGTTTTGGATCATATATGTCGTAATTGGTTGCATATGTCATAGTGGTGAGCTGTGATGATGTTCGTAGGCTGCAAAGGCTAAAATCAAAAGTTGAACGTGTTATAGGCCACATAGCCGTAGTTGTTCATGTTGGCCGTTATGTTGGGTTTCAATGAGAGAGCTTTAGGAGCCCAAATAAAGTTACCATCTTCAAGTTACATTGTTAAACAGTCTTCGGTAAACGACATTGCACCGTATGTGTGGTACATTGTTCAACATATTGCATTATACTCTGCAATGTACATTAGGATTTTATAGTGCAAGTTGTGATTATGCAAGGGTTTCATTGCAACGAGTTAAGGGATGTTGACGATAATCAACGATGCTTAGTGGGTAGTGGTTGATAATGATTGGAGGATACAAGAGTGGGAGGTATTAGCTAGATTTGTGATGCATAAGCGATGTTGGACTTCAGCTTCTTCCTCAAGCTTCAATCTTCTTCTAGCTCAAGATCTCCCCTCCTTGAGAAAAGTATGGCTCTATTTATAGAGAGTATGAGAGAGGCTTCTCTGCAAATAAGAAAAGAATTCAGACTACTTCATCAGAAGAACTGGAGGTTTTCTTTTGATTGTATGACATTCGATGAATATTTGAGTGTTTTATTGATGTTAGAATTGAGCCTCTTGAGCTCATTGGAATCATATTGTTGAGACACTCAATTTGATAATAAGCTTGTAAGATTTGGAGCATGTTTGACCTTCTAATTATGCACTGAAAGCTTCTAAACGTGGTTTACCAGCTTGATTTGGGCTTAATTTGACTCATATTAATCCAATTTAGGTATCGTTGGATATGTTTTGTCGAGTCAATTAGTTTGATTATAACTTTGTTGAAATCAGAGTTCTAGATGACTTTTAATTAAAATTTGAAAATTTATTATTTTAAAATTACCTTAAGATTCGTGACGTGGCACGTGATTCATGTAACATATATACAAATTTGTTGGTGACGTATTAAGAATTCAACTAACCCACACAAAATTTAAGATACTTCACGTGAGTCCAGTCCTTATTTAGAAATCACCAATGCACAATGGGGGCATTTAGCCTATATCCTAGTTGGCCTGACGGGCGACCTCTCCAGCTCTTACTCACAAGCTGAGGAAAAAAGTATGTGTGGAGTTTGGATATTATTCTACATCCGGACTCCAATATATAATTGTCACATGGACCCAACCTGACCTGAATTTGCCTGACATTAATTTTTTATAAAATAAGCTATACGAAATATGTATCTTTAGGCAGAGCAGACAACGAAGTAGTAGAAATTTTAAAACTCTAGAATCATAAGATGCCAGCAGCGAATAAGAGCCGCAGATATTCACATCAAGCATATTGAAGCTATTTTATGATAAACATTTATTGTATTTCTATTTTTTCGGCAGAACCAACATGTAATAAATGTTTCCACCCACTTAATTATCATTTTATGGATTAAATGTGCATAATAAATTTCAGCTATAATGAACATATATATATTTTTTTTCGGGATAAAGTCAACATTATGGTCCAACACTAATAGAGTTATTAATTAGACTAGCAACAACATTATAGAGCTTTGTATTAAGTGCGAGAAGCAACATTATGGTGGATGTTTATTTGGTTCCGAGATATGTTACTTATGCTGTCAGCCTAGAAAATCAGACAAGAAACTACCCTAATTCAGCTTAGAGATTTACATCAAATGCTAAATCAAGAAGGGATTCGATTTAGAAGAATTTTCATGAGGGATTTACTTTTAGAAGTGGTAAGCAGAGGATAACAAAAAACTAATACTGATTGATAAAGAGCGACTAAGGTGGAATATTCAAACAAGAGTCTTTTCGTTAATTCATCGGGAACTTGAAGAACATGTTTCCACTGATGTTAATGCATAGAGTTTGATGGAGTGTTTTGTCACTTGGGTGTTATGTTATCTTTCATGTTAGTAGTCTAGTGTTGAATATTTTTATGTACTTTAATTTTAGAAGATAAGTGTTATGTTAGTTATGCTGCATTGTTTTAGATATCGTGTTATTTTAGTTATGTTTTTATGTTTTAAATGTATTAAAATTATTCAGTTGAATTATCTTACCTCAAATATTGGATTTAGTAGATTTATTTTTGTTATCATTTCATAAGAATTATGCATTCTTGAAGATTTTTGGATAGAGCATGTCTAATCTACATAATATTTGATGTGTGAAGTTTATGAATTTCTAGGAAAAGAATTTATAAGGTGGGAGAGATTATAATAATTTAAATTTATTAATAAGAATACTGGAAAATGTTAAGAATCAACTAGAAGGAAGTCTTTAGTTATGACTTGAGAGTCGTATACCCTCGTTCAAACCAAGCGTCATAGAAAAAGACTGGAAAAATAAGTGAGGGTGAGAGATAAAGTAAGGAGAAGGAAACTAATTGCAATTAGGACAACCGTTCGTGAGGTAAAAGCATTGCCTCCAAGGAGTTTCTACATATGAAGGAAGGAGAAGAGGTGTGGGATTATCTACTTGCAGTGTCGACACTACTATAATTGTGACGACACTAGATATGAGCAGATCCTATGTGCTTCTAGGGAAAAGAAGTAGACATCTCATGAGAAGGAAGAACCAATAGGACTTATGTGTTGTTGTAGTGCTAGAGAAGGAAGCCTTTTACCTAGCTGATCAAAGAACAAGCAAAGGGTTTATCTTGTGAAAGAGATGACGTCGTGCTCTAGTTGTTTGACAGAGAGGAAGGAGGTGAAGCTTTCATGCAAGAGGAAAGGGAAGCCTTTGACGAGTCGCGATTGAAGTTACAGAGGAGGAAGAATAAGGGAGAGGAAGACAAGCCTTGCAAAGTTTGCATGCAGTTTAGAGCAGTCAGCGAGCGATAAGGTAAGATATGGGTTTATAATATAATTTAATTAATGAAAGTAATGTATTATGTTTTAATTATTTTAATTATTGAATTTAATGTATTATGTTTTTTTTCATTGTTATTAATTAATTTAATATATATTTTTGTGTATCACATATTAATAGTAAGTTAATTAAATAAAAAATTAGAGGCAGAAAGATTGAGACCGAATCAAGTCGAATTGTCAGGGGAAAGAGGAGCTTGTCTCCAAGGAAACAAAACAAGCCTTAAAAGGAAGTTCTTGAAGGAAGAACATATAGTTCCAAAATTAATGAGTGGATCTTCTTAGAGGATAAGGTATAAGATAATTAGAATTTAAGTATGATCTATTTAATTTAGATTTAATATTATTAAAATATTAATTTACAAAAAGTAATTAGGATTGAAAAATATTGGAACCAATANTATTGGATTTAGTAGATTTATTTTTGTTATCATTTCATAAGAATTATGCATTCTTGAAGATTTTTGGATAGATCATATCTAATCTACATAATATTTGACTTGTGTGAAGTCTATGAATTTCTAGGAAAAGAATTTATAAGGTGGGAGAGATTATAATAATTTAAATTTAATAATAAGAATACTGGAAAATGTTAAGAATCAATTAGAAGGAAGTCTTTAGTTATGACTTACAAGTCGTATACCCCCGTTCAAACCAAGCGTCATAGAAAAAGACAGGAAAAAGAAGTGAGGGTGAGAGATAAAGTAAGGAGAAGGAAATTGCTTTCAATTAGGGCAAGCGTTCGTGGGTAAAAGCGTTGCCTCCAAGGAGTTTCAACATATGAAGGAAGGAGAAGAGGTGTGGGATTATCTACTTGCAGTGTCGACACTACTATAATTGTGACGACACTAGATATGAGCAGATTCTATGTGCTTCTAGGGAAAAGAAGTAGACATCTCATGAGAAGGAAGAACCGAAAGGACTTATGTGTTGTTGTAGTGCTAGAGAAGGAAGCCTTTTACATAGCTGATCAAAGAACAAGCAAAGGGTTTATCGTGTGAAAGAGATGACCTCGTGCTCTAACTATTTGACAGAGAGGAAGGAAGTGAAGCTTTCATGCAAGAGGAAAGGGAAGCCTTTGACGAGTCGCGATTGAAGTTACAGAGGAGGAAGAAGAAGGGAGAGGAAGACAAGCCTCTGTAGAGTTTGCATGCAGTTTAGGGCAGTCGAGCGAATGATAAGGTAAGATATGGGTTTATAATATAATTCAATTAATAAAATTAATGCATTATGTTTTATTTATTTTAATTAATGAATTTAATGTATTATGTTTTTTTATTGTAATTAATTAATTTAATATATATTTTTGTGTATCACATATTAATAGTATGTTAATTAAATAAAAAATTAGAGGCAGAAATATTGAGACCGAATCAAGTCGAATTGTCAGAGAAAAGAGGAGCCTTGTCTCCAAGGAAACAAACCAAGCCTTATAAGTTCCTGAAGAAAGAAGATATAGTTCCAAAATTAATGAGTGGATCTTCTTAGAGGATAAGGTATAAGATAATTAGAATTTAAGTATGATCTATTTAATTTAGATTTAATATTATTAAAATATTAATTTA
>JXCR01103561.1:188452-200603 GCA_002079205.1 Phalaenopsis hybrid cultivar | reverse complement strand
GGAGCCATACTCTACTCTCTTACACCCCTAGATGGAAGTGATCGATAATAAAACAAGCTTGAGTTGTTTTATGAAAATAATTAAGTCTATGTGTGAAAGGATTACAATAAAGAATTTGGTGACTTTTAGAAGTGAGATCCGACTAACAACCTTTAAAAACAGAAAAAATCTAAAGCAGCATTAACAACTCGAATATAAAAACCGGAGTGGTGGTTGATATTCTCTGCTGGCCGCTTCACCAACCGTAAGAATGATTTCTCCGATCCTCTGAAGATTGAAAGCAAATAGATCCGATCGGTGTAAAAATCCCATTTTGAAGTCCTTCGCACAGGAGCCATCCCACGAACCAAGCACTATGTCCCCTCTCAACCATAACGAGGACATTAAAGAAAGAATTTGGAAGGAAAGAGAAGCGAAAAGAAAGCTTGCTCTTCCTCCCCGTCTCCCACGGCCCCTCATCTCTCCTTCCTCCGATTTCTTTAATCGCGTATTTGATACTGGAAAGCTCTATGTGGTCCCTTTTGCCCTTTTCTCTTTTTGCTATGCAGTGTGGGAAAGAATTAGGAAGACGAAGGGTCCAGAGGTTCTTTGAAAATGGAGAAGGAATTGGATTACTACGAGGTCCTTGGAGTCGGCCTTTCTGCGAGCGAGGAGGAGATTCGTAAGGCTTATTATCTTAAGGTGTGATTTTTGGGACATGAAGCCGATCTCTAGTTTCATCCCCCTTATTTTCTTTGGCCTGCGCAATGTTCTATGTTTTTAGGGTTTGGATGAAGCTAATTGAACTGACTTGTTGTTAAATTCCTGTCCTTCTGCCTATGTTATGATTTCTAGTAAGATGTTATCTCTATCAAGCTCGGTTTATTGTGTTTTCCAGGGAAATTGGATTAATTGAACTACTTAAACTTGCCAGGAAATAGATATGCATTTGCCAAAAATATTGCATTAAAATACAAGTTTATGTAACTTTGCTGAATGCACCGAGAACATCTAATGGTGTCTTAACGTTTGTTAGGTCCAACTGAAATTGTAGATTAATTCAGATGATTTCTTCTCTTCTATCTGAGAATCTTGAAATTGGAATATATTATTCCCCTAATTTTTGTTCTATATTATATACTGGGGGGAGAAAAAGGATTCATGTGGCCGACCCCACGTAGTGGGATTAAGACTTTGTTGTTGTTGTTGTCGTATTATATACTGGGGGGAGACTTGAGCTTGAATGAACTTATAAGATCTGAAATGGGTTGCTGCTTTGGCTCAACTGGTACTTCCTAGAGAATTCTTTTAGAATGGTTTATCAATAATTCTATTTATTTAAAAAATGTGAATTAAGGTGACAAAAAAGCTTTTAGAAATAGAAACTAAAACATTGCATTTCCTTGCAGGCTAGATTAGTTCATCCTGATAAAAACCCAAATGATCCACAAGCTGCTGAGAGATTTCAGGTAGGATAATCACGTGTTTTTGGCAAATTCGTTATTGCTTTCAGCTTCGATGGTAATGATTCTGTTCATTTTTTGAAATTAATCTTTAAGAAATACAAATCACCTGAGCTTGCAGGTGCTCGGGGAAGCTTATCAGGTCTTATGTGATCCAGTACAGAGAAGGGCTTATGATGGCCATGGAAAAACTTCTATTTCTATGTAAGTTTTTACTTAGTAAGGTCAATTATGTAAATGATTTAATGCATACTGAAGACAGCTAATTTTTCAATATTAATTAGCCTTTATATGAAAATTAAATGTCACAAGGCCTTTAGCTCTTTTTGATAGTCTGCACAGTTGAGGATGACTGGCACTGATTTTTGTTAGGTATACAGTTGAAGATCTTATGGGACATGACTGAGCTATTGTAATAAGCCCAATAAATTATATGAATATATTGTTCTACTTTGTGAGATTTCCGTGTACTTTAATAAAGGTTTTTATCCCAACTCAAATCCTCATGAAACTTTCTTCAAACAAAATTAAATTTGGTTCTAAACTATTAATATTATAACTATTTTTTTTATTAATCAATGTATAATTTGCATGGGTTGCACATGATTTCACAAAAATATTAATATGGGTTATGGATTTTTTTTGAAGTTGGTCCCAAGTACTTAAGAGCAGAAAGCAGGAGATTTGAGGCCAATGGCAAAGCTCCTACAACAAACTTTCTAGGAGGTGCCTCCACTATTAGGATTTATACTCAGAAAGAGTTTATTGCAAATTAAACAAAATGCCAAGATGAGAGAAGGGAAATGGATGGCCTCACCAAACAACCAAAACTATATCTGTGTTAAATTGTTGAAGACTCGTCTTGTGGCCCACTAATTGATTTGTGACACTTAATAAAGAGGGATATGAAAGGCAAGCCGAGTCACCTGATTTTGGTGACTTGATGGAGTAGACTTGAGCAAGCGGGGCAACATTAATGTTTTATACTAAAGTGAAGTTTAGGGCCTTTAACTAATCTCATCTGCTTGATAGTAGAATGGTTTGTTCGACTATTCAAATGAACCCATACCAATTCTATATTATAAGTGATTTGGTTTGGCTTCACAAATCCATGAAACAAACAAGTTAATTGAACTTGAAATACGATTTCCTGGTTTGTAATCAACTTGTTAGGATCAGAGAAAATGAACCATCATATTTTAGAAAATGAAAATTTTTCTTTCACTTGTTTTTCTTAGTTAATAATCATCATTTCATTCATTGAATTTTATTTGCAACTTTTCACTCATTCTATTTTCTTGATTATTTAGTTTTAAAGTTGCTCATATGCAAGTTTTGCTGGAATTTTCAGGGAACGCATGTTGGACTCTACTTCTGTTTTTACCCTTCTTTTTGGAAGTGAAGCTTTTGAGGATTATATTGGGCTTCTTGCCGTGGCATCAATGGCTTCCATAGAGCTTAATAATGAACATGACCATGGCGAGAAACTTCAAGAAAAGTTGAAGGTAAGCACACATTGCTAAATGACAGCTCTAATGCAATCAANTTTTGGCTCAACTGGTACTTCCTAGAGAATTCTTTTAGAATGGTTTATCAATAATTCTATTTATTTAAAAAAATGTGAATTAAGGTGACAAAAAAGCTTTTAGAAATAGAAACTAAAACATTGCATTTCCTTGCAGGCTAGATTAGTTCATCCTGATAAAAACCCAAATGATCCACAAGCTGCTGAGAGATTTCAGGTAGGATAATCACGTGTTCTTTGCAAATTTGTTATTGCTTTCAGCTTCGATAGAAATGATTCTGTTCATTTTTTGAAATTAATGTTTAAGAAATACAAATATCCTGAGCTTGCAGGTGCTCGGGGAAGCTTATCAGGTCTTATGTGATCCAGTACAGAGAAGGGCTTATGATGGCCATGGAAAAACTTCTATTTCTATGTATGTTTTTACTTAGTAAGGTCAATTATGTAAATGATTTAATACATACTGAAGACAGCTAATTTTTCAATATTAATTAGTCTTTATATGGAAATGAAATGTCACAAGGCCTTTAGCTCTTTTTGATAGTCTGCACAGTTGAGGATGACTGGCACTGATTTTTGTTAGGTATACAGTTGAAGATCTTATGGGACATGACTGAGCTATTGTAATAAGCCCAATAAATTATATGAATATATTGTTCTACTTTGTGAGATTTCCGTGTACTTTAATAAAGGTTTTTATCCAACTCAAATCCTCATGAAACTTTCTTGAAACAAAATTAAATTAGTTTCTAAAGTATTAATATTATAATTATTTTTTTATTAATCAATGTATAATTAATGCATTGCATGGGTTGCACATGATTTCACAAAAATATTGATATGGGTTATGTATTTTTTTTGAAGTTGGTCCCAAGTACTTAAGAGCAGAAACCAGGAGATTTGAGGCCAATGGCAAAGCTCCTACAACAAACTTTCTAGGAGGTGCCTCCACTATTAGGATTTATACTCAGAAAGAGTTTATTGCAAATTAAACAAAATGCCAAGATGAGAGAAGGGAAATGGATGGCCTCACCAAACAACCAAAACTATATCTGTGTTAAATTGTTGAAGACTCGTCTTGTGGCCCACTAATTGATTTGTGACACTAAATAAAGAGGGATATGAAAGGCGAGCCGAGTCACCTGATTTTGGTGACTTGTGGAGTAGACTTAAGCAAGCGGGGCAACATTAATGTTTTATACTAAAGTGAACTTTAGGGCCTTTAACTAATCTCATCTGCTTGATAGTAGAATGGTTTGTTCGACTTTTCAAATGAACCCATAACAATTCTATATTATAAGTGATTTGGTTTGGCTTCACAAATCCATGAAACAAACAAGTTAATTGAACTTGAAATACGATTTCCTGGTTTGTAATCAACTTGTTAGGATCAGAGAAAATGAACCATCATATTTTAGAAAATGAAAAGCAGTCTTATATATTTTTTCTTTCACTTGTTTTTCTTAGTTAATATTCATCATTTCATTCATTGAATTTTATTTCCAACTTTTCTCTCATTCTATTTTCTTGATTATTTAGTTTTAAAGTTGCTCATATGCAAGTTTTGCTGGAATTTTCAGGGAACGCATGTTGGACTCTACTTCTGTTTTTACCCTTCTTTTTGGAAGTGAAGCTTTTGAGGATTATATTGGGCTTCTTGCCGTGGCATCAATGGCTTCCATAGAGCTTAATAATGAACATGACCATGGCGAGAAACTTCAAGAAAGGTTGAAGGTAAGCACACATTGCTAAATGACAGCTCTAATGCAATCATTTAGTATAGACATCAAACTTTTTAACTAAATCACCCAGTTTCTTTGTGGCATTACATTCATACCACCCAAAGTATTTACATAAATATCTAAACATTACTTTTTACATTTTACCACCTAAATCTTTCATATCGCATAAACAATACTATTATTTTAGCTTTCTTAAAATGAAGTACACCTTTCCATGCATAGTTAATGTGGTATGCATGTATAAATTGAAGTTTAGGTGTTACATATGTAAATACATTAGAAAGAATTTGAGTGGTATGTATGTAAATCTTCCTTTCTTTATTTCTCCTTTTTCATTTTTCTTCCTTTTATGACGACTTTAGCCATAAGTTTACAAACTACCAGCACTTCAGTTCTAAGGGAATATTTATTTTATTGATTTATAGTTTCACAAAGTTTTTTTGTTTCTCATTTAAGTGCTCTAATGTTATGAAATTACCAAGCATGGCCAAGCGCAAGAGTTGTTTCATTGCTCCAAATTTATATGCAAAATGAAATGCCTTCAGTGATTTCTAGAATTTTAATACTATGCAGGGTATGGTTCTAACATCTGTTTCATTCAACAATAAATAACAACAACAACAAGCCTTTATCTCCCTAAGTGGGGTCGGCTACGTTAATTCTTTTTCTCCATTGCATCATATTAAGTCTTATATTTTCATTTAATTCTAATAAATTAAAATAATTTTTTATACAATATGCCCAAGTCTTTCTGGTCTACCTTTATCTTTTTTAACATAAATCGAGTACTACCTAATCGGATCATTAGATGGTCGACGTTTAATATGACCAAACAATCTAAGACAATAATCTCTAATTTTGTTCGCCGCGGGAGCTACACCAACTCTATCATGGATATATTCATTTGACATTTTGTCTCTAAGCGTCAAGCCACTCATCCACCTAAGCATTCTTATCTTGACAACACTTAACTTTGTTTTATGCTTCTCTTTTAAAGGCCAACATGCTGCACCATAGAGCATTGCGGGTCTCACCACCATCTTATAAACTTTTCCTTTCAGTCTAAACAATATTTTTCTATCACACAAAAGAGCCGAAGCATTCCTCCACTTTAACCAACCAACTTGAATTCTACTAATAGCATCCCCATCTATATCACCATCACTTTGAACAATGGACCCGGGATATTTAAAGCGTTCACATCTTATAATGATTTGATCACCCATAGTTACAACTTTGCCACTTGAAGTATTACTACTAAAATTACATTTCATGTGTTCAATTTTAGTTCTACTCAAACAAAGGTGTTTAGACTCCAATGTAGACCTCTATAATTTAAGTTTTTCCTGAACTCTTTCTTTAATCTTATCCACAACAAGGCTGTTATTAGCGAAAAAACATGCACCAAGGTACATCCTTTTGTAAATGTATAGTAAGAGCTTCCATAACTAAAGCAAAAAGATATGGATTTAAAGCTGATCCCTGATGTAAACCAACTGAAATAGGAAACTATTAGGTCAATCCTCTTGTTCGAACACAAGTAACAACTCTATTATACATATCTTTAATGACTTGAATATAAGTCATATCAACACCTTTCCTCTCTAGAACTCTCCAAAGTTTTAGTGGAGGAATCTTTGTAACACGTTTTAACCTATATTCAATTACCCCTCTCCCATAATTTTACTCCTTAGACGTGTTTTTAGCTTTTAAAATATTATTAAAGAGTTTAGTAAGCCAAGAAACTCCCAAAACTCCTAAATATTCTTCAATTGAGATATCATCAGGTCCTATTGGTTTTCCACCTTTGGTTTTCCTTAAAGCCTCTTCAACTTCTTTTTTACTAATGTGACAGTCAAAATAAAATATTTTATTATTATTTATGATATTAAAACCACTAAGGTCGATCTTCTTTTCGAAATTTTTTTTGAAAAAGTTATCAAAATAGCTTATCCCTATGTTGAATATCCTTTTTTAACAAAAATAATTTTTGATTTTCATCTTTAATATATTTTACTGGAGTTAAATCTCTACTCTTCTTTTCTCTTTCTTTAGCTAGTTTGCACATATATTTTTCACTATTTTTAGTATCTAATCTATTATAAAGATCACTAAAAATAGAATTTTTAGCGTTATAAGTTATTTTCTTTGACTCTTCTCGGGCCATCTTATAATTTTCCAAGTTCTATAAGCTTTTACATTTAAATCAATTTTGTTGATAAGTTCTTATATTTTATTTTTTCTTACACATTATTATTCCACCACCAACTATTTTTATTTATATAAACATTTCTTTTTGATTCTCCTAGTACATCTTTTGCCACATATTTATTAGATTTGTTACTTTATCCTACATAGAACTTATTTTTTCACGAACATCCCAAATCTTGAAATATTTAAGTTTACTCATAAAAATAATTTTATTTGTATTTTTTATGTGTCTCCTTATAATTCTATGATAATGATCTCTAGTATTCTTTATCTTACAATTCTTCATTTTAAAATCTAGAACTAATAATCGATGTTGAATACTTAAATTCTCACTTGAAATGACCTTACAATCTTTACATTCTCAACGATCTCTTCTTCCCATAAGAAAATAATCAATTTGTATTTTATTAGATCCAAAATTATAAGTAATAATTTGCTCTTCTCTTTTCTTAAATAAAGTATTAACAATAATAAAATCATACGATAAAACAAAATTTAATATGACTCTACCTTCTTTATTAATCACTTCAAAACCATATCCGCCATGAATATTTCTAAAATCTTATACCACACGACCAATATGTTCATTTAAATCTCCTCAAATTTAAATTCTTTTTTAAGTATCATTTGTATTAACTTTTCTAGGTCATTCCAAAATTTTTCTTTAGAATCTATATCTAAACACACTTAAAGAGTATAAACACTTATAATATTAAAAATCTTAGTATCAACACCAATCTTAAGGGTTATAATTCTATTTCCTATTCTATTAATTTTTATAATATTATCTTTCAAACTTTTATCTATAATTACAACTGCACCATTTCTAGCACGACTCCTATCTAAATACTAAAGTTTAAAACATAAGCTATCAATCTCTTTGGTCTTTTCTTCAATTCATATATTTATTTTTCTGTGAACTATAATATCAACTAATTTAATTAATTTACCTGAGAGAGTACATATATTTCAAGATTCTATCCTAATTGATTTCATCGATTAACTATTTTACTCGCATCAATCTATAATATAAGAACTCTTGCTTATTTGACACTATACTCGGGCGCAAGTGTAGCGGCCCTTGCACGCTTTTCACTTATATTCAGACCATAAAGTGCGTTGCTTCCAGAGGAGGCCCTAGACAAAGATCTAAAGGTTTCATGCATGGTTTTTTGAGAAATTTTATGTTGGCTATTAAATACCAATTCAGCCCTTTTCTTTTCACATCCTGGGATTGGGACTCGACAATGACAATGTTAAATTTGCAATGTGCAACATAAGCAATAAAAGCCTGAAAATATCACAAGAATGTCATGGAAAAATTAGTTGTAATGTGCAACATGAGCAGTGCAGCTTAATAATGTCATGACTCGGCTCGAGACCTTGGAATTAATAAGGTAGGAATTATCGGTCGGATGGAGGAAAATTATCTAACTTCATTTTGTAAATAAAATGATCCAAAACACAAAAGAAAAATTCTATTTCATAAATTTTTTTACAACAGTTTGTACATGTATTAAATTTTTATGATTGATAAGAAATAAAAATTAAAGCGTAATACCCATCAGTCTGAGCTTCTCGACATTTATATATATACTCTCTAGAATCCATCTATCATATACTTCGTTTGCTGCAAAATGTTAGCAACTAAAGGTGTTTGTGAAACAATAAGTAAATATTTCTAAATTACAATAATTCTCATTTTAAAATTTTTTTGTAAAAATGTTGTAAGCAGTAAAAAGACTGTCCTTAAAAAGAAACATTTTTTTTACTTTTATTTATTTTTGTTACATTTTTCGTGCACAGATACATCGCTTCGACAACCAGTACTGTCTTGGGGTAACTTCACATGCATGCATATATCATATTTTATTTTTTTTCTTATATTTAACATTTAAAAAATATAAACTTTTAGATTTTAAAAGAAATACTGGAAATAGTAAAAACATAGGTAATTACTTTCATAAATAAATAGAACTATTATAAAGTAAAAACATATTTACCCAGTTATACGGTCTGTAGTTGATTGCCTTTTTCTCGGAAGTATCTGGACCATAGGGAATCTATAATAACAATTTAGCTTTTGTTCATTTTAAATCTTTCTTTCATATTAATTTCTTACTTAACTATTATTATCTATATACATTCAAGAAAAAAAAATGTTGATGTGATGTTTATTAAAGATTTCAAATAGAATGCTAAAATTAATGTGGTTCGGTGAGATTCACCTACATTCATGATCACACAAAGACTTCATATTTCACTGAACTTCAAAAGAGATGTAGAGAGAGTATATATTTCATATAAATTAATATAGAAGGTAAGCCTGTGTTAATGGATGAAATGAAACGTAATCAGCATTTTCTCATTCAGTTATTTTATTATGATTATGAAGTGCATTACAAGTTAGGATTACATAGGTTTATATGATGAATAGTTCACCTCCTAATATTATTGATACAGTTGAAGACTTATGTTAAATTCATTGTAGACTTTTATTCTAATCTTAAGACTTCGTGGTAGTCTTCATTTATAACTTTGTAGTAGCCATCATTTAGGACTTTAATGTTGCTAAAGGGAGCCACCATTTTAAATAATTAAAACTTTTGACTTCGCACTTAACAATTGGTATAGTAAAACTAATGCAATGAATTTTTGTATGTAATTTAAAATACATCTAAAGACTCATTTTTGATGAATTGGGAATTCAGTTGAATAGGTTGAATTCCAAATTTAGTGTTCACGACCTTATCCTACACAAAGCCATCCCCACATCCAATGAGCTTGCCAACTACAAAACCCATCTTTGTTATCCTTTATGTCCTTTATCTATGCTGTTCCCACATCTACCTTCATTGCCATCTCCGTGTTCGCTTTCAGTATTGTTCTTTCGCCTGCTATCTGAAAATAAATTAACCCTTAACGACATGACATCGTACTGTCCTCATGCTACTGCTGTCCTTGTTGACCCTATTCGCGCATTCACCATCCCCGCCACCATTATATAAACATGAATAAACTTGTAAAAATACATACATAATACATACATATGTGATTTAAAATTTATTTTAGAGTCATTAAACACAAAAAATTGATTTGTAAATTTATTTTGCAACCAACTAAATAATTTTTAAGTATTTCAAACGCACTTTGTTTAATTTACATTGCAATTGAAATACACATATACACTAAGTACTTTCAACCAAACAACTCTTTAATCTTTTTTAAAATAGTTTCTTAATCTACTTCGGAGAGTAATTTATTGAACATATGAAACTTGGTTGACTTTTCTTTTTTTAATGAAAGGCTTTGCAGATGGAAAGGGAAGATAATCTTGCTCAATTTCTGAGAAATTTTCTTAATCAATATGCATCTGGTGACAAAGAGGGATTTTCCAAACGCGGAAAAGCTGAAGCAATGCGGCTATCAAGCACAGGTTGATTTTATATCTCTATTTACCTTTGCAGTTGCTACTTGATGAATTTTGCTGGTTAGTCATATCATCTAGCTGTTAACATCCTACATTTAACCATGAGAAAAGTGTCAAAATGATCCCTCGATTTTTTATTGGGGCTCATTTCAGTCCTAGAGTCTATAAAAAGTGTCAATTTACTCCCCCTTATAACTTTAATAGAGGCTAAAATAGTTCCCACTTGGGATTATTTTAGCCCATATTGAAGGAGTCTTGGGACTAATTTGACATTTGTATAGACTTTGGAACTAAAATGACCCATGTAAAGAAACAGGGGACTATTTTGACACTTTTACTCATTTAACTATTTATTGCTTTTTCATTCAATCATATCTTGTGCGCTTTTCTATCCAGAGTAACTTGTGGATGGACAATTGTTAGGTGCTTACAATTTGATTTTTTTCATCAAGATCAAGTTTCTGTGGACGCCAGTGATATACTAGTTAGGTTTTTCGGACATACCAATCTTCCGTTCCGTTTTTGTTAAGTTCTAGTGACTTAATGAAAATGTGTAAATGAATCTACACTATCGCTTATTCTTTCTAATGGCGGGGGAAGTTTTTTTCTTAAAGGAAGATTTACATGCATAACACTCAATTGCTATGTATTTACATATCTAACACGTAGACTTCAATTTTTACATATATACTACCTTTCCTATGCATAGTTTATTTTACTATTTAAAAGTTCAAAAAATGGTATTTTTGATTGAATATACAATATTAAGGTGGTATAAATGTAAAAAGCAGAGTATAGATGTAGATATGTAAATACATAGAAATTGGGCGGTATGCATGTAAATGCCCCTTTATTTTAAGATGGTGATGATCTTGTTAGTGGGTTCCATTCACAGTTGCTCCTTTATTTTAAGATGGTGATGATCTTGTTAATTGGTTTTATTCACAGTTGCTTCACTGGCCGGTCTTTTGGTGACTTATTTCTTTATTTTGTGGGGAAATAAGGTCCAAAGCAGATTGCCAATGAAATTTATGCTTCTTCATCTGCCATAGTTAACCATGAAATAGGCATATATGGTGCAAGAGTTGTTTAATTTTTTGAAAAGCAGGAATAAAGCCAATATTTCTTTATGTTCTAATATTGCGAGCACTTGATGGTCTATATTTTTTGTGTTTATTTATTAGTCGAGTATCCAAAGTATAAAATAGCAAACTTTGCAAATCAATGCAGCTCTTGGTGCTGATATCTTACGCACTATCGGCTACGTGTATTCAAGACAGGCTGCGAAAGAGCTAGGAAAGAAGGTTATCTATCTGGGGGTTCCTTTTTTGGCTGAGTGGGTAAGAACTAAGGGACACGCATGGAGATCACAGATCACTGCAGCGAAAGGTCAATGTGCTATTATTATCTGCCTTTATCTGGGGAAGTTATGCTGCTTCAATTTACAAAATGACGTTGGTAGTTTATGAAATATACCAGGTGCTTTGCAATTATTGCAACTGCAACAAGATGTCTGCAGGCAATCTAATGGAGATGGCTGTGCTACAGAAAAAGATGTCGAGCTAAATACGGGGGTGAACAGGGACTTGATGAACACTCTGTGGAAAATAAATGTTGTTGACATTGAATTAACTCTTTCACATGTATGCCAAATGGTATGTCGCAGCATTAGCTAAACTTTGTCATTGATTTTTGCATGCGGGTGCGCGCCCGCGCGCACACACACAGAGAGATATATATATATATATATATATACATACATATATATATATATATATATATACATATACATATATATACA
>JXCR01103561.1:161504-178700 GCA_002079205.1 Phalaenopsis hybrid cultivar | reverse complement strand
GCCTTGTTCTTTGCCGCCGTCCGCTTACACTTCTCCCTCTCGTAACCTACAACCTACCTCCACCTTGCCTGCTCCTCCCCCACCCGTAACTGCCAACAGATTCTCCATAGTCCTTTTAACCCTCCCATAATGGCCACAAACTTCCCTAACCTGGTAGCTAACCCCACAACTTCTTGCACGTATTTTCCAGGTGCTGCCAGAACTCCCTTCTAACTTCCTTTCCCTCACAACCATCTCCACTACGACCGCTACCTGTTGTCAAGCCGCCAACCACCACCCTTGTCATTGCTCAAGTGCGTCTTTTTAGGTTTATTATCTTTTATTTCCTTTTTTGAAGAGTCATTGTTGTAACCAATTTCAATTTCATTGACTTGAGGTGCCTAGTGGAGTTTTTGATCGCTAACCAGCTACAAGATTAGGTGTGGTGCGATGTGGTCCCCATGGATGCCTGCCACCTTTTGATGGGAAGATCGTGGCAGTTGACCAGAGGATTCAACACAACGGATTTAGAAAAACATATTCCTTTTCCAAGGATGGAAGCGCATCATCCTACTTCTTTTAGCGGAGCCCGAGGCCACAAGAGCCCATGCAAGTAGAGCAATATTGATCAGACCGATTTTGGTGGCTACAAAGGGATAATAGGATTGAGACACCAACTCCAAACACGAGACATGCACGATGTTTATTTTAGGATATCATAGTCGACACCTTACCTCTGACGCCACCACCATGCGGTAAGGTTCTGGTTTACCTCCACTTCATATCTAGTTTACCAGACCGTTGATTACTTTGGGAGCATTCAGTAGCAGAGGCAGGACACACAGACTTCGTTCAATTCAGTCGTAGACTCTCAGAAGATTGGACTGATGTGGATGTTTACTCATAAGTTGGGGAAGACTCTCAGATGCCTTGGGAGATAATGCAATCGCTAGTGCGATCCTGGTGTAGCCAGGACCGCAGACGAAGTATTAAAAGCTTCAATAGATGAAGTCGAAGCTCCCTCAACCCTGGGAGTTGACGCGGGAGTTTGGCTCGCTGAACCGACCAACCGGTTCGACATAGGGCTCGGTCCAGCAGGAGGCGGGGTGCTCGTCACTTCAAGAAGCAGGAATTACTACCCGAAGCCCTCTCTTCCTTCTCAGCCTGAAACCAGCCCTTGCCCCTTCCTTTTGTGGTTGCCACCCAAAGGGAAGGGCCTCCCCTTCCTGTTTTAGCTCCTATCTATTATATATATTTGTGTGGTTTTTTTTCTTAGGGTTTAGACTATTGTTTTGAGAATTCTGTCGAGCTTGCTATTGGCAGCTGCTCTGCCTTCTAGGGCTGTATACGAAGGTGAGGAGGTGCTTTAGGTGTAACTTGTCTAAGATGATGACCGTCTCTAAGGGTCCGGATGGTGCTCTAGGTATAGCTTAACCCTGCAGAGATATTTATCCTTTCGTAATGCCCTCCACCGGCTCGCTGCCCTCCAAACGACATCCCTTGCTCTTCCCTGATTCCCTGCCGTCCGCCTAGGGACAGGATGGTGACCGTCTCTAAGGGTCCCTGTAATTTGTCTAAGATGGTGACCGTTTCTAAGGGCCCGGATGGTGCTCTAGCTGTAGCTTAACCCCGCAAAAATATTTATCCTTTCGTAATGCCCTCCACCTGCTCGCTATCCCCCAACCGGCATCCCTTGCTCTTCCTTGATTCCCTGCCGCCCACCTAGGGACCATTCCTGCTATTACCATAATTCCCAGCTTGCAACTCCCTTGCCTTCCCTGTTCTCTGCTGCCAGCCCCTGCCACTTCTCCCTGCCGTAACCTACAACCTACCTCCACCTAGCCTGCTCATTCGCTTCTGTAACTGCCAACAGGTTCCACCATACTGCCTTCCTACCCTCCCAGAGTTGCCACCCACTTCCCCAACCTAGCAGCCAACCTCCACAGCTTTTTGCACCTATTTTCCGGGTGCTGCCAGATCTCCCTTCCAACTTTCTTGCCCTCACAACCACCTCCACTCCGACCCCTACTCGCTATCCAACTGCCAGCCACCACCCTCGTCATCGCTCGAGAGTGTCGTTTTAAGTTTATATCTTTTATTTCCTATTTTGAAGATTAATCCTCACAACCAATTTCAATTTCAGTAATAATATTTCTATTTTTATTGTGGTTTGAGTTAACTCTGGTATCATTTGACCTTCTAATTAGAGAGAAGCTTTTGTGACTTGTAAATGTGGGAGAGAGAGAGAGAGGGAGACATGGAAGAGAGGAGCAAGATGGAATCTAGATTCAAATTTTCATTTATTATTGAATGATTATTTACCATACTATTTATCTTTATTTAGAGAAATAGGGGTACCTGAATATTCAAACTCAATCAAATTTTGATCTAAATAAATCATGAAATAGAGAGAAGCTAGTTAGTTGGAATTATCTCAAAGAAACGGATAGTTCTAAATTTAACATTGAAATAATTAAAAAATGCTTAAATAAGTCAGAACAAAAATCTTAATGCAAGTATTGTACTTCATCAGTAACATTATAGGATTTACCACATTTGACATTAAGAGGCCATCCGGAACGCTCTTCTTTCACGAAACATTTTCAAATAGATGGACTTTTTTTTACTATGGAAGAGCTTTCAGACCACTCTCCTTTTATATCTGTCATCCATTGGCACTAAGCGATGACTTCTCTTTCTAGTTTGTACTATGTCCCAAACCTAGTAGAAGACATGTTCTCCAGTGCATTAATGAAATTTTCATATAGGTTTTGCTAGAAAACAATGTAAAAAAGGAGGAGCTAAAGGCTCGAGCAGTTGCTCTGAAAGTTCTTGGAAAGCTTTTTAAGGTACGGATGATTTCATCTGCTATTTAATTATTATAATTTATCAAACATTATTTTGGATCAGTTTAAGCATGCTGAAGTTGTACTTCATGTACTTGAGAACTTCGTACTATTATGCATGAAAGTGAATGGTATGCTGATGCATCTTTCTTGCATATTCAAGGGAAAGCTTAAATTAATGGCTGAGGAACATTGGTAGCATGCTTTTTATATATTTATTTTTCAAAATTTTAAGACGTGTGTGCATCTGAATACGTTGGCATAGTGGCATAATGCGTTAGAGTAATATTTTTTATATGGTGCAATTTTAATTTGTCTATGCTATATTTCAGTGTACCAAACATAGCCGTCAAGCTGTGATGGACATTTTATTTGTTTGGTCATTTGCTTCCCGATAAAAGCAGTTGGTCATTTAAATGTTCAAATGTACTTTTTCATACTAGTTTTAATGTTGAGGTTTCTAAAATAAAGCATCAACTACATCTGCTTCTTTTTTGTTGTTGTGCAGTATTTTTTTATATTACGCATGAACTGTTTTCTACCGATCCTCTGGTTGGTAATTTCTTTCAGCCCTTAAGTTACAACTCTTCTTTAATCCAAGCTTTTTGTTTCTGATGTCACCTATGGTCTTCACAAATACACCAGTTCTTTCCTAATGTTTTATTTATAGACTTCAGTAGAGGATGAAACAGCAGCCTGCTTGACTCAATTATGGTCATTCTTGAGCCTCTTCCAGCTTAAGCTTGAGCTTGTCTCAATTTATTTAGCTTTAACATCCTCTTACTTGAGCTTACATGACCTTGATTTTGATTGATTTAGTTGAGCATGAACATAAACTGCCTCTCTGGCTTGTCTTTGTGCTTGCTTCGATTAATTGAGCTCGTCAAGCTCAATTCAATAAGTTTGAGCCTGCTCACTACTTAAATCGTCATTTTGTCAAAGAGAGAAAACTAAGATAAATCCAAGGCAATGCAAATGATAGATCCATGGAAAGAAAGAAAGATAAATTAAAGGAAAAAAAAATTTTAAATTAGGGTAGAGAGGGAATAACTTAGATTTATAATATATGTTTTTTTCATTGTCTTTATTATTAAAGCCTTCAATTTATAAACTTATGCTCGGTTCTAGTCCAACCTTTGTTCTCTGAAGTTCCCTAGAAATTATCTTTATAAATCTTTTGCATAAATATCATAGGCAAGTTGAGGGCAATTTAAATTCCCACCAGTGTACTTGAGATCCCAAATTTGAGCCAATGATATAACCTCTTTGCAAATACATTGATAAAATTCTATACATTCTTTCATTAAGCCCTGCGTTACAGGGACTCCATGTAGCGGACACCCTTATTTTTTAAGTATTCTAGAGGCTCTATACTAAGATTGAAGAAGGTATATTTGGAACCTCTAGGCTTTAAGAGGTGCCATTTGTGCTTTCTCTAGGCAGCTGTTATGTAAGATGTGCCATTCTTGCAGTCCCCTTTTACCCCCTTTTTTAGAAAGAATTTCCTTAAAGCTTTAATCACAAAACTACACCAACAAATGCCTGTTATATCAGGTTGGAGGGGAATAAACCCTATTCAAGTTAAAGTTGAGTCAGCCCTAATTGCTATTCTTTTTCTTTTGTTTTAAGAGTTAATTTTTAAAGTAAGGGGCAATACCACCCGCCGCACGCCCAATGATATTATCACTAATATACCTATAGGTCAAAAAATCCTTGCAGATAAGAAAATTATATTGACTATAAGAGAAAATGCTGAGAGAGAATTATGAATTACCAAAATGGAAATTTTAATATGGGGAAATGGGAATTGACATAGATGTGTATCCATACATGAGATTGAATAAAGAAAGCAATAAAAGAAACTGATAATAGGCAATTCATTCTCAAGTGCTTTACGAGACAGCTCTTCTCCAATTTCAGTCTATTATAAGCAAATTAGCAGTAAAGCTTTGCAGCCTAATAAAAAATGAAACATAAAAACCATTAACATTTTAGTGCGAGCAAAGCAATAGTATGTAATCATAACTAAATCCATTCCAACCAACTTTTTGTGAGCATGGCTTGGCAAAGACAAGAAATTTCTTGCCAAAATAGGTCCAACGAGACCGGCGCGGGTGTGCCGCGAATCAGGCGTGGATGCTTTGCAATGCCGACACGGGTGCGCTGTCTGAGAATTGGCTATGCGCGGGAGCGATATAGTGAGAGCGGGTGGTCTACGTGGGCGCGGGTGCACCCTGATTCTGGCACAAACGCAATTTGTTAACGCGGGTGTGCCATAAGAGTAGCGCATGTGCGCTAGTCCGAAAAATCCTAGTTTGTGATGATTTTTGTCCTTTTTCCTGCCAAAACAACGTCCAACCTGTCTCTTGTACAATTAAGACAAAAAAATTTTTCTCAAGCATAATATCAGCTTAAAAAGGTGTTGAAACATGGGAAAATATGCTAGAAAAATATTACATATTCAGCTTATATCATACCACTTTTCACTTCTGCTCCTGCTCAATGAAAGAGAACTCTACTAGTAGAACTATTGGAGACGTTGTGTCCAAACCCATGAAATCTATAACACTTCCTCGCGACCACTATACTAGGTGCACTGTTCCTATCGGGCTTCTTCCCACTACGATTTGCTCTATCATCTTTCTGGACAGTTCTTGCACCTTACTCGGGTGTACTCCTATTGGATCCTACTGTGGGTGAATGTCTGAATGAAGGCTTGGTCCTGCTTTACTTGTGTTGTTTCTCCGCCTTCAAGGCCAATATCTGAATATCACTCCATGACCATTAATGCTGCAGCTGAACGACATGACTTATGGTTTCCTTCAATCATTCCAAATACCAATCTACGGCGTGCTCTTCTGGCTCAATCTGCTCACATTTTAGCATGAGTTGTTCAAACACTACTGTGAACTCTTCCACTAACAACTCTCTCTGTTGTAGGTGGAGTTTTAAGAACATATCCCGACGGTAGTGTGGGGGTAAGTACTTTCTCTGCATCTCCTTCTTCATCTTCTCCCATGTAATGATCTTGCTCCTACCTTCTCTCTTCCTCACTCTCTTCAGATTCTCCCATCCCAAAGAGACACTCTTCTTCAGCTTTATAACAACAAGCTTCAGCCGCCTATCAGCTAGTATCACCTTATACTAAAAAATCTGCAAAAAAAAGTCTACAACCACTCCATGAAGACATCCAGATTCATCCTCCCCTCAAAATAAGGTAAGCTTACCTTCACCGTCATGTCTCTATGCCCTCAAAAAGTCACTCTATTCCTCAACCTCATTTGATACCGAATCCCAAAACACCATGACCTATCCTCTTTAATTGAATCATTCTTATAGGAGAGATTTAGATTTTCGTCCCTCTCATCTTCGAATCTCACAATCATGATTGACGATGATCTCTCAATGAGTCCCGTCCTCCATTCAACAAGTCTTTGCTGCAGTCGGCGGATTTCCCACAGCATCTTTTCCATGATAAATTCTTGATCAGCTGCCGACACTTGTCTCTTCAGTGATATGGCTAGCTTTTAGGTTTGGGAAGTGAAAAAGGGTTTGAGTTAGGGTGCAGAAAAGATATTTAGGGTTGTTGATTGAAATCAGCAAGGGGGAATTAGGGTTAGGTCAAGAATTAGCTATAGTTTGTTGGGTTTAGGTCACCATAGGATGAAATTGGGATTGAGTTAGCTCTAGTACTAAATGATATCGGAATTTAACACTCAAGGGAAACAAATTTTTTTGCTGAATTCATAGTCTGAAATTACAACAAACAATAGAGAAATCTAAAATTGCAACAAAAAAAAAAAAAAAATACAAAACTAGAATTAAGGTTGGATCTATAGTGTAAGTGGTGTTATTTGGGGTTTGGACCTCCAGGATGGTGGCAAGGAGGATGCTAACAAGCTGGAAACAGCAACAACAATTTCCCAGAGTCAGGACAGCAAGAAAGCAGCAGAAACAACTACAGGAGGGTTGTTTTTGGGTGGCGGTAGCAAGGAGGAAGGGGAGGGAATGTGGAAGCAATTTGAGAAAGGATGACGGAAAGATATAGGAAGGCTAAACACCACGTGGAGATCAAGATACAAACGGAGCACCACTTGGAACCCTACGATACAGCCCGAGAGGGAAAAGGAGATGCCAACGGCTGTCCCAAAGCACTTCACAGCAAAAAAACTAAACCCTAAATGCCAACAAAAGCACGTATTTATCCCTAGATAACTAGGGGTGGGCTTGCCCTTATAGAGGTGGAACTCCCCTGCCTGGAGGGCCGGCCACTCCAAAACCCTGGTCCAAACCAGTCCAGGTTAAGACGCCCCACGTCAGAATGTGTCTAGGCATAATATTGTTCAGCACGTTAGATCACATAACCTGTAGAAATACTCTTTCCTCATTCACACAATATCAATGCAATTAGAATCAGAACCATGGTATAACCGAGATAGATATATTTGACTTCGTATTTTCGACCCAAGATTATATATATTTTTCTTTTATTTTAACCTCATGTAACAATGCGAATATAATTCTCATTGCGGTAGCAATAACCGTATGAGCAACTGAATGATTTTGAGTTTGAACTAATTCTGTTTCATCCCCAACCTTATCCACATTAGATGCTCGATCTTCATTTTCTTCTAGAAGTTCTGCCATCTTTGTAGGATATGGAAGGGAAAAGTATTAGCAACAATAGCAGCCTAAATTTGAGATATCTGGATTTGCAAAGGTAACATATTAGCAACAAGCAGCCTACATTTGAGATATCTGGATTTGAATGTGTTGGCTATTCCTTAAAGTTTAAAGCAACATCTGGCAATGAAATAAACGTAATACCACTTATGAAATTTTATAAATATAAACAGTTAAAATGACCCCTAAGCTTAGTCGCATGAAACAGAAAGCACAAAATGTTAAGAATTGATGGAGGGGGAGTGTCTAATCTGTAAAACAAAAGTTTTGGCAATTGACTGCTCAACATAGATCAGTTCTAAAAATATTGTCCTTGATAATGTATGCATTGCACGGCAAAATTTTTCATAATATGAAGAGAGATAATCTTTAAGAGGTTCTTTAGTAAAGTTTAATTTTTATTAGATATTACATAATTTCTCTTCATTCGATTCATGAATAATCAGCTGCATGAGCAACTTGTAGGATTAAAGTGCAACAACTCCTTAATCATCATACGGAAAGTGACTCAACTAAAAAAAGAAAAGGAAATCTCATACGCTTACATAGGCCTAAAAGGTGATGGAATATGAAATCAATATCTCTAAAAGTAGAGAAACCCTCATATACTTGCGGAAGAAGGGGGAGGTAGAAGGTTGTCCACCCTATAGCTTTCGAGATGCTGTTTAGGGCATCAAAAGGTCCAGCTAAGGAGGAGACGAGGGAGAAGGCAGCGCCGCCATAGTTGCTGGCATGGAGGCTAGCATGCAGAGCTTGTGAGAGACTCTTCGACATGAGACGTGTGTGCTGTAAGACCTTTGTGTGGGGAACTCATGCAGGAGGCCTTGACCTCACTTTTGTAATGAACAATTTTGGCTTTGGTCTTGCTCTGTGTTGCATCTGGTTCGATGAGAATAAAGGCAGATGTGTGGTGATGAAAACCTTAGGTGAGCAAGCTGCGTGAGTTACATTTTCGCTTAAATTTGAAGGGTTTGGAATGCACACAAAATGAAAGTTTTAGTGATTTCAAATACATTAGAATTTTACACTTAATTAATTTTACATCATACCAAACACTAAGGGGCCATTTGAAATCACTTCTTTATTTTATTTTATTTTATTATTATTATTTTTTTAACGTTTTGTTTGAAACATAACAGTTGGCATAAAAGTTTTAAAATTCTTACATTTTATTTACAGTACACCATTAGCTCATCAAGCCAAACAGCATCTTTAATGTAACTCTATGGGATTTTTTGCATATTAATATATACGTGTATTGATTAAAACTCTCCTAATCACATCTTTCTTTGCAGAGAGAAAAGAATACTTTACCTGTCGGTGACACATACAAAGCAGAAAATGGTTTAGATGATGATGATGATGGTAGCAGCTCCAATGATAGTTCTGATGAGCGTCTACCTCGGCCTCTTTCATATAGAACTCCATTTATCACTCAGGCATGCACAAATAACTCATATTTCATAATTTGAAATTATAATGCTGTCTTTTTTTTAACTGATAATTCCCTTCCATCAAAGAATTGGTTTCGTTCTTTTTAGTGAAAGAAAATTTAACATTTCCTCATGCATGCTAATTTCTTTTGGTTTGCTCATTATGTCTATACTTGGGTTGGTGAAATTTCTCCTTGACGGTCAGCTTTTCATAACACCATTGTCAGTGGAGTATTACACGAGCTTTTACCTCGAACTTTTTTGGGTTTATGCATTTATAAATTGATAAGTTCTAAGTTTATATTGCCTTCAATAATTTTGCTAGTAGAATTATCAAAGAGAAATAGAAGATTAATTTAGTGTTTTTTTCTTACCATGCTGCAAACTTTAGCATTAGGAGTCATATTAATGTTATGATTTATATTGATAAATTGAAAAAAAATAAATGCATAAGTTTATTCTTTATGTTAGCTAGTACAAGGGTATATTTGAAATTGAAAGCTTATATTACTATATAAGCATCTGAAATACAGTGTGACGTCCCATTTCAGTTGTCACGACCCGACCCGGGACTGGAGTTAACCATGACAGGAACAGACGGTCGGATGGTGGAAATAAATTATTAATTATTCTATTTTTATCACAAGGAGTTTAATATTCAAATAATACGTGAAAGTGCCACTAAAGAAACTAATTAAAATTAATAAGTGAAAAATTGGTATATTTCTGGTTGTTATTCTCGCCTCTTGTATATATTTGTTTATATTCTATTCATCTTGTTCAAATGTTTAAAGTTAAATATAATATTAAATTAACATAATGAATTATTTAAAGAAAACTCAATAATAATCATACTTCTAAATTACTATAATCCAATTAAAAGAATTTAATATGCATGCAGGTCTATAAGAACTCTTATAATATGCTAATTTTTCATATTTTAATAAGCAATCTGATATATGCTTGCATGCATCAATGACTTTTTCTAAATGAAAATACTCAATCTTTTATAAATGATTATTTTAACTTTACTTTTATTTTATTCTTTATGTACACATCTTTCTCTATGATGATCACCATTAAAAAACCTAACACACCCTTGACCAATATTAGCCCGTTGACTCCCATCGGCACAACAATATGCGATCCACACATCGCAATTGTCTAGGGTGGTAAGACCCTTACCTACCCCTGACCGATATTATTCAGTCGGTACAGCGATTAGTAATATAAACATTATAATTGTCTGGGGAGGTAAAATTTGGTCTATTCGCCCTCGACCGATATTATCTCGTCGACACAACAGTTAGTGAACTAATCTTCACAACTGTCTGGGGTGGTAGAAAAATTTTACAAGAGCGGGTACACCGACGTTCCCTGCCTGTACCATTAGAAGGTGAAATTCTCCTCTGCATCTGCACATACAAACATTCATATATAAACTATTTCATTATTTATAAGATACATTATTCTTAAATATCTTTATGCATCTACTAACATGCATTTTTACCATATTATGCAACTATTCATTATATATAACTCTCATATCATGCATATTTCTATCTTATGCATATCTCTTACTTATATCATGCATATCATTTCCTCTCATACTTATCATGTGTATCTGTCCTATCATGTCTATTTTGCAAGCATATCTTTCATGCATGCACATTTTTTCTCATGCTTAATATGCATATCTTTCTTATTTAATAGTATAAATGATCTGATTAAACTTAACCATACATTGAGTCAAACATACAATTTGAAATAAAAAAAATTATTAAAATTTAGAAACGCAACTACTTATCTCGGTTGCCACGCTTAAATCTTTATCTTCGTAACTAGCTGGCGTTGAGATAAATTTTTCTTGAACTTAATATCCTATAAAACATAATATTAAAATTTAAGACTCAATTAATTTTCGTAAATCAAATTATTCTTATTAAATTAGCATGAGATTATTTTACCTGAAATTTTCGGAGCCTTCCTACGACGATCTTCTACATGCTTGCCTTGAACTTGCCGCCTTAGGTAAACAACTTGAAATCTTAAACGACTTAGTTCATAAAGTGTTTGAAATAAAAAAAATAAGTGATTTGCTAAACATACCTTAAATAGCCTTCTCAACAAGTAGCCCTTCTCCAAAGCTATGTAATCTTCTCTTTTTCTTAAATTTGGTTACTCCCTCTTAATCTTCCTGAATTTGCGGCGAAATTCCTTTACGGAAACTCACGAGTCACTTCCGATACAATTACGGAGCTTTCAACGGCTACCGGAAACGATTAATGCACGAAAAACGAGACATCAAAGCCGAAGCAATAGGAAGAAAGTGAAAGTCTTAAATAGCTCTAAAACTAATTTCACACACACCAAAATTTTCCCTGGAGCCATGAAACAAGGTCTGCGACATTCGGTTGTGCGCACGACCTTCTGAAGGCCACGATTCCGCTACAATGCATAATCGCAGAGAAGCTGCGGGAGGAGGAATTGCTGTGGGAGGTGAAGGAAATGGGATATGGGGAAGAGGTGCGGTGCACTGAGGCTTCACTGTGTGCCGCTCGCCCCTTGCTACAGTGAAGGATCGTGGAATCCTTCACTGCCAAGCAGCTGCAGTCGCGTGAGGGAGAAATCTGGATAGAAAGAAGGGTGTGCGAGTAAAATCGAGAGGAAAGAGGAGTTCAAAGATTCTAAAGCTTTATTTGATGCTTATATTGCAAGGCAAGTGGGCGGATACAATAATCAAGATTGGGGGTTTAACTTATAACTTTTAATTTTTATATCTTTCAATTCATTCATAATTTGTGTAGTATTATACATCAAATTGCTTGATTAATTCAGTTGAAATATGAAGAATCCGAAATTTGAGGTACATTTTAGATTGCCAAAAAATTTTACCCGATTTCTGAAAATGGATTATTGCAATCTTCCTCTCCTTATAAAATTTTGTCCTCAAAATTTATAAACTCCACATCAACTTTGAATATATACATTATGATGATGAAACAAAGAGTAATTACAAAAAAAATATTTCTTGTCAAATGATAGTTGAAACATATCAAACTTTGTGCATCAGTATCAATGGCAACATGCTCATTCATCTCCTGATGGGTTAAAAAATAAACTCTTGGATGAATGTTTTGACTTGGTTGCTCTTTACGAGCCACAATATCAGCTTCGGCCATCCTCTGTTGACTGCTTTTAGATGTAGATCCTTCCTGAAAATTCCTTTGAATTGGATTTCTTCCTGGGTGAGCATCTAATGTGGATCTCTGAATTTCTCTTTTGATGTCCAGACTGTCTGCATAAGTAAAACATCTTCAAGCCAAGTAAATATTCACCACTATGCTGCTTTCCACACTTAACACAGAGTTGTATAGTCTTTTTGCCAGTCTAGCTAACAATTCCACCAGTGTTGAATTTTATCTTATTCCTAATGGACTCTCTTTCTTCTGAATGAACTGTTGGTGTCATTTCTTCTGAACTCTTCCTCTAATGCAAACCCCTTTGCTACTAAGTTTGTTGAAAATCAATCACCCCCAACCTAGCCCTCTTCATTAGCACTGAATAGTTTTTAATTCCAAGTGACACTAGTGGCTGCCTGATCGAATCCTTCAATCCAGAAAGAAATCTGTGGCTTTTCTCCTCTTCATTATGAATCAACTGGGGTGCATACCTTGACAACAGTAAATTCCGCTTCGTATTGCATAACTGGTCGATTTCCTTATACGAGCCTAATAAATTTATTTGGATCGGTCCCCTCTGACTGATAGTGGCTGGTTATACATCCAAACTCTAAAGGTTTTCACGAATTCATCCCACTACACGAAGTGGCTGGTTCTACATCCAAACTTCTCCCGCATCTATCCTTGCCACCACCTCTTAGTTTCTCCCTCAAAGTAAACATGGAAAGGGTAACTCTCCGCTTCGGCGGACATGTCATACCATCCACCATAAACAACCAATTTTCAACTTCCACTGGCCTTTCTGCTCTAGAAAACAAAGGTGGCCCCATATCTTAAAAGAGCTTCAAGTACTTATTTATTGGTGCTCCTCTACTGGTACTAGTTTGAGATTGAGTATTCTTAATCAATTGAGTCACGGTCTTTGTCATATCAGAGAATGCATCAGCATTGACTGTGACATTCTTAGATACAATAAATTCTACATTCTCATCTCTAACAACTTCAGATCATCCATAATTCTGAAAAAACAACCATAAAATTTAATTAGATGCAATTAATTTTTTTTTGTCAATTATTAATTTTCTTAATGCAATTATCCTATTGACTCTTTAATTAAGATTCATGTTATTTAATCTAAACATCTGTTCTGATACCACTTTTGTCACGACCCGACTCGAGGCTTGAAGTTAACCAAGGCTGGAATGAACAGTCAGATGGTGGAGATCCATTCTCAGATATTCTATTTCTATTACAAGCAGTTTAATATTCAAATAATACGTGAAAGAGACACTAAAAAAATCAACTAAATTTAATAAATAAAAATTGGTACCTTTCTGGTTGTTGTTCTCGTTTCCCGTAGACATTTGCTCTTCAAATGTTTAAAACCTAAATATGATATCAAAATAATGAGTCAGCTAAAGATGACCCAAGAGTAATCACACTTCTAAACTACATCAATCCAAAGAAAAGNCGAATTCATCCCACTACACGAAGTGGCTGGTTCTACATCCAAACTTCTCCCGCATCTATCCTTGCCACCACCACTCAGTTTCTCCCTCAAAGTAAACATGGAAAGGATAACTCTCCGCTTCGGCGGACATGTCATACCATCCACCCTAAACAACCAATTTTCAACTTCCACTGGCCTTTCTGCTCCATAAAACAAAGGTGACCCCATATCTTGAAAGAGCTTCAAGTACTTATCTATTGGTGCTCCTCTACTGGTATTAGTTTGAGATTGAGTATTCTTAATCAATTGAGCCACCGTCTTTATCATATCAGAGAATGCATCAGCATTGACTGTGACATTCTTAGATACAATAAATTCTACATTCTCATCTCTAACAACTTCAGATCATCCATAGTTCTGAAAAAACAACCATAAATTTTAATTAGATGCAATTAATTTTTTTTGTCAATTATTAATTTTCTTAATGCAATTATCATATTGACTCTTTAATTAAGATTCATGTTATTTAATCTAAACATCTGTTTTGATACCACTTTTGTCACGACCCGACTCGGGGCTTGAAGTTAACTAAGGTTGGAATGAACAGTCGGATGATGGAGATCCATTCTCAGATATTCTATTTTTATCAAAAACAGTTTAATATTCAAATAATACGTGAAAGAGACAGTAACAAAATCAACTAAATTTAATAAATAAAAATTGGTATATTTGTGGTTGTTGTTCTCGCCTCCCATAGACATTTGCTCTTCAAATGTTTAAAACCTAAATATGATATCAAAATAATGAGTTAGCTAAAAATGACCCAAGAGTAATCACACTTCTAAACTATATAAATCCAAAGAAAATAATTTAATATGCATGCGGGTCTATAAGAACTCTTAAAATATGCTAGTCTTTCATATTTTTAAAAGCAATCTAATATGCTTGCATGCATCAATGACTTTTTCTAAATGAAAATACTCAATCTTCTATGAATATTTATTTTAACTTTGCTTTTATGCTATAATTTACATACACATTTGTCTGTGTGAGGATCGCCGTAAACAGACTTAATACTCCCTTAGATGATATTGCTCTGTTGGTTCCTGTCGGCACAACGGTTGGCGATCTACACATCACAATTTTCTAGGATCGAAAGACTCTTACATACCCTTAACCGATATTATCCTGTCGGCATAGCAGTTAGTAATGTAAACATTACAATTGTCTAGGGAGGTAATATCTGGTCAACTCGCCCTTGACCGATATTATTCTGTCAGCACAACGATTAGTAAACTAACTATAACAATTGTTTGGGGTGGTAGAAAAACTACACCGACATCCTCTGTTTATATCATCATGGGGTGAAATTCTCCTCTAAACATGCACATACAAGTATTCACATATAAACTATTTCATTCTTTATAACATACATTATTCTGAGATATCTTTATGCATCTACTAACATGCATATTTACTTTGTTATGCACATATTCATCATACATAACTCTCATATCATGCATATTTCTATCTCATGCATATTTGTTACTTATATCATACATATCATTTTCCCTCGTGCTTATCATGTATATCTATCCTATCATGCCTATGTTGCATATTATGTATATCATAAATATCATGCATATCTTTTCTTTATGCCAATCTTACATGCCTATGTTACATATAATGTCTATCTAAATACCATTCATCTCATGAATGTATATTTTTTTTTATTATGCTTATCACACATATCTTTGTTATCTAATAATATGAAGGATCTGATTAAACTACGACATACATGAAGTCAAACATAAAATCTGAAATAAAGAAAAATATTGAAATTTAGAAATACAATTACTCACATCGGTTGTCACGGTAAAATCGTAATCTTTGTAACTAGCTGGTGTTGCGATAACTTTATGCTGAACTTAATAACTTATAAAACATTATATTAAACTTTAAGTTTCCATTAATTTTCGTAAATTGAATTATGCTTATTAAATTAGCATGAGATTATTTTACCTGAAATTTACGGAGCTGTCGTATGATGATCTTCTACATGCTTTCCTTGAACTTGTCGCTTCAAGTAAATAGCCTGAAATCTTAAACGATCTAATTCATAAACTGCTTGAACTTGAACTCAAAATATAAGTGATTTGCTGAAACATACCTTAAACAGTCTTCTTGACAACTAGCCCTTCTCTAAGGCTGCCCAATCTTCTTCTTAACTTTGCTTACTTTCTCCTAACTTTTCTGAATTCGTGTCGGAATCCTTTTACGGAAACTGACAAGCCACTTCTGACACTTCTGACACAATTTTGGAGCTTCTGACGGCTATCAGAAACAAACAATATTTGATAAACTAGATAAATATCAAATCAGAAGCAAGAAGAGGAAAATGAAAGTCTAAATATCTCTAAAATCAATTTCACACTTATCAATTTTTTCCTAGAGCTTGGGGCAGCTTGTGCTTATCCAGATAAGCAGTTTATCTTGAAATGCGGTTCGCAGAGTTCGACCCACAACCTGCATTTAATGTAAAAACTCAACCGTATTTTTGGATAAACTGTCGAAACGTGTTTTCCTAATGACGAGGCGACGTTTTGAAAACACTGCCCGCACTTATAAGCTGCCTTAAACAGACTCTTAGTCGTGCGCGCGACGACTTCATTGTGTGCCTCTTGCCCCTTCTATATTGAAGGATTGTAGAATCCTTCACCGTAGTGCCGCTACAGCCGCGTGAGGGAGAAACCGGGACAATGAAGGACGGTGTGCGACCAAAACCGAGAGGAGAAAAGAGAAGTTCAAAGATTTTGAAGCCCTGTTTGACGCCTATATCGCGGGGTAAGTTGGTGGGTACAATATGTGAGATTAGGGGGGATAATTAAGGATTAAATGAGGTTTAATTAACTTATAACTACTGATTTTTATATCTTTTAATTCATTCATAATTTATATATAATATTATATATCAAATTGTTTTTTTTAACACGTAGAATTTTATAAAATTGATTCGGTTGACATATGAGAAATCCAAAATTTGAGGTATATTTTAGATTGCCAAAAAAATTTGTCCGATTTCTTAAAATTGATTATTACATCAGTTACCCGGAATGAGAGGAAATAAATAACTGAAGAAGAAGCGAGGAGCAGGGAAACTGAACAGATGGAGAGGAAGTGAGGGGGTCGGAAGCCAAGGAGGCTAGTTTGCCCTATAAATACTGCCTGCAAGAGGGATGAAAATGTGAGATTTACTTACCCAAGAGTTGAAAGACGCAGGAAACATCGGACCTAAGTTAGGGTTTTCAACTAGCCGACAACTGGGAAGCTTGAGGAAGTATCCGCGTCGAACTTCGAGGGGTTCAGTGCGAAGGAGAAGTGGTAAGGAGCGAAGACGAGCATTGGACATAGAGGAGAGGCATGAGGTATTGGCATTGTTGTCGATCAGCGAAGGAGTCAGTGTTGGTGTCATGCGACCGATTGAAGAATTGAGCTTTGTGTGACGGAGGAAAGAGGCCTCGACCATCGCGAGCAAGGGGAGGAAGCGACTACGCATTGATTAGGGCTCGATGAGGTAAGCTTTAATAAAGTTAAAGTTAATTAATTTAATATTAAAATTAAGA
>JXCR01103561.1:99015-157020 GCA_002079205.1 Phalaenopsis hybrid cultivar | reverse complement strand
GGCCATTCCTTTGTTATATATATATATATATATATATATATATATATATATATAAAAGAGAGATTCAAATTTCAAATCTTTGAGTAAATGCCCCAGCAGTATAATGGGGATGCTGAAGAACATATATAATTTCAACATCTGATGCCCTTACCACCACATATTATAGCTGCACTAAATGACAAAGCTAGAAAGCTTTTTACATATGTATCTAAAATACATTTCACATGTCAGTACTAGTCCTATAAACACGATGTGATAAATTAATATCCCTTTCATCTTCTCACAACAACATGACTGAATTAAGAGATCCATACCATTAATTAAGTTGGATGCAGAAATCTCCCCAGCAAACTCCCAAATGAGAAACTAGTTTTGAACAATCGAGATGACTCAGGGGTTTTCACATCGGCAGGCACTCTCTTCAAGTTAAGCCTCACAGTTTGCCCAATCTCTCGGCGAAGCGCCTCTATCATCTTCATCTCCAATGGATTTCCTGAAGCATCCTTTACATAGAACACATTCATGGCTTCCTCCCCGACTGTGGTTACATCAGCTCTTGTTACAGTGAGTCCTTGCTCTCTTAGAACTCTTGTCACATCAGATAACAAGCCCACTCTATCCCTCCCACATATTTCTAAGCTGAATCCCTGCCAATAATATTTCACAGGTTGAAGAAATAATGAATGTTTCTGAAAAAAGCCTATATTTTTTCCATGTCAGTACCGTTTAGGAAAGAATCTGGGTTGTATAGGATGATATTATGGTATGAGAAGCAGTTTAGGAACTGTAGTCTACGGTTGGAAGCTTGAAGGTATGATACATATAAAGGAGTCAAAATAATCCCCTGGCTATTATATAGGGCTATCTTAGTCCGGTACTCTATAAAAGTGCCTAATTAGTCTTCAAACTAGCCCCAATTTATCTGAAATAATCTTTAATATGGATTATGTCGACAGTCTCAGAACTAAGTTCACATTTTATAATGATGGGATTAGACGACTCCTGCAAAAATTGAGATGATCATTTTGACACTTTTCTTCTCTGCATAACAATAAATTCCATCATTTAGAAATTTTGGTGATATTAAATATGAATTCTATGACATGATCTTGGTTTATCATTACTTTGTCAATTTTAAAATCAACCAAGAAATTGATTAAGCCACATGCTCACGATAGTTTGCATTTGTTTGATGTGTTGAGAACTATGGTTTTGATTAGTAACTTTTCGAGAATGTGAAATATTATAATTTGAATTGTATTGAAGAAAGCGTGATGGTGCTACATATGTTCGTTCTTTATGGTTTCATATGAGGAAATATATTTATAGAAGTTGGCTATCACTTTTGAGTGATTATAACTTTTTTTCATATCAAATAACACAGGACAACAAGACAAACACAATTTTATTAAACAAAGCCTAGGTTTCACATAATTGCAATTACTTTGTAAAAAAGTGCAAAGTGGTCCCTTATCATTTTGCAGTGCTACGTTAGTTTTAGGGTGTCTATAAAAATATCAATTTAGTCCTGGGCTTTTAATGGGGGCTAAAACAGTTCTCGTTATTCTCAATGAGGATTATTTTAGCTCTTATTATATTAACAGTCTAGGGACTAATTTAACATTTTTATATACATTTTTATATAATATGATACTAAAATAATCTTATGTAAATAGTCAGAGGATTATTTTTGACACTTCACTCCTCGTAAAGCAATGTTAAGAATAAATAAGATAAGCAATCTTGAATTAACATGCTTTTTAAAAACCGAGCGAATCGATTGTCTTCCATTCTAAGCATTTTGGAGATTGAAGTTTGATCCATAAACCATTACTTTATGAAATGAGAAGTACAAAATTGGATTTAAGAATGCTTGTATTATTTTCTATATATATATATATCTTCTCTCTTATAATAGTAACTACTATGTCCTTAAAAAATGAAAATTTTACTACCTGTCATACTCTGCGTTGTATTATTTTCAAAAAGAATTTATTCAAAACAGACAAGCTTCTATCTTAAAATAGTAACGACTTGTCCCTCAAAAATGGAAAATTGACCTACCTCTGATACTCTGCGTAGTATTGCTGCTTCAAGGCACTTCACCACCATTTCTTTTTCCTCAGCCGTATCAAGGATGCAGCCATCTTTATGACGAATGTATAGCTCCTACAGATTAAATTATTATCTAAAAAGTGTAGTCTTAATTAAGCATTTTACGAATAAACTTATAATTCTTCATAATTGCAAGAGTTTATTAAATAATTCAATATGCTTGCACTTAAACGAGAACATGCCTTAGACGAGGCAATTGCCATCAAACGTTTGAGCACATCACAATAAACAATAAGATAATTTTGGGGGGTGAAAACAATAAAAAATCATTCTTTTGCGAATTTGAAGCAGCAATGAGAACATGATGACAAAAAGACGAAAAGCGATATAAAATCAATCTTTACTTCTTTAATAATTTCTGATGAATGAAATGGAATAAATATTTACATGTGATCTTTAAAAATATTTAGAAGGAACATTTAAGTAGTACATTTTTGTAATGTCAACATTAAGAAGAGCTTTTTAGTATGGGCGAGACAATTGTTTCGAAATCTAAATACCAATTAAAGTTTTTATTTATTTATTTATTCATATATTTATTTTGGTCTATTTGGTAAAAAGCACACGGCACAGCTAAAAAGATATTACCAATAGCTATTCCTTGATTAAAAAAAACCTTCCCCCCCCGCATTTAGGTCAGAGAGAAACTTTGAAATACCTCATTGTGGTCCAAAAACTTATGCCTCCACACTGAAAATTGAAATTATTGATTAATGCAGAAATGAAAACTCAGCTCTTCCTCCATCTAGAAAATAGTTTTAAGATATCATAATTTTCCTGAGAACGAAGAACCGCAATAAATCAGTTTTAAATGGAAGATAATTTCCAGATTCTTTCTTTAGCAACCAAATAGACCAAAACATAAACCAGGGATCAATAATATATAACGTGGAAGAGAAACTGAATACAGCATGAAATACAGTGTAGAAGGAAAAACTAATACAAAGCATAGAAGTATGAATAGTGGAATCAGATTCACATGACAGATTTTCAAGATTGATGCATGTTATGTTTATTTGCACTATTCGCAATGCCTCTGTGTAAAGGGCCGTGAAGATATTTTGATAAAGGCATGTTAAGAAAATAAAGTAGTAATTGACCGAGTCTCACGAAACTCTGCCATGGATTAAACCACAAAAAATTTATATATAAAGGGAAAGTGTCAAAAGAATAGCCCCCTGACTCTTTGTAGGGGGTCATTTTAGTCCTAGAGTATATATACAAATAATTCCGACAGAGGACGATTCCAGATTTAGTTTAGGGGGAATTTACATATATAGCACACAATTCTTATGTCCTTACACATCTCACACCTAAACTTTACATATTTATACACATAAACACTCAAATCTTTAATATCACATAAAATATAACACTATCATCACTTTTTAAAAAGTGAAATATATCTTTTCATGCATAGGGTTAAAAAACCAAAATGCTATATGTAAATATGTAAGTTCACGTGTGAGATATGTAAATATATAAGAATTATGTGCTGCGTGTGTAAATTTCCCTTAATTTAAAGAGTACGGGCATTGATGTAACACTTTTATAGGCTTTGGGACTATAAATAATCCCATATAAATAGTCGAGGGACTATTTTGGCAGTTTACTCTCCTATATATATATATATATTGTCAGTATATACTGTGCTTGATTGTTGCTTTGTTTTTGTAGGCAACCCGCAGTAGCAAAAGTGTTCTTCCATGTTTCTTCTCCTTCCCTACTCTTCTTGAAAATAAAATAACTCTTGACTCATATTCGAACAATTTTCTAAAAGCTTCGTCCAATCATGACAAAAATGTTTACAGCATGAAACAGAATCCGTAGCAGGTATTAACAAATGAAAAATATTTGAATTTGTACAGAAGCATGTACCTGCATTGCGTATAGGCCATCAGATGAAACTGAGGCATGAAAAACAACAAGTTGCATGTCTGTCAGAGTGCAAACAATGTCAAATAACAATTTTGACCTATCTTTGCACCGTACATTCACCACAGAATACCCTTTATCCTCACAACGATCAATTGTAATCACTGGTTTCATAGTTGTCACAGATTTCTCCTCTTCTTTGCCATCACTTTCATAATCTTTATTAGCAAACATTAATTGGTGGAGACGACGACCCAAATGAATGGAGCTCATACTGAAAGTAGTGCGGGCTCCTCGATCATCGTCTCCGCGTGCACGCAGCAAATTCTTAAGCTGCTCCTCCATCTTCGACAAATGTTTAAGATCGTTCACAGCTTGCAACGTAGCCTCGTCGTTGATGTAAAAAACACAAGCAACTCTCATGTTATGAGTCCAGACCTCAGCAGCTAAAACATTACAATGAAGATTCGCAAGCACGGCGAAGATTTCAGAAAGGAGGCCTGGCCGATCGGTGCCAATGAACTCAATGGTGTTATAATCACCAATAGTGTGTGTCCCCGCTGTACCAAGAATAATGCCCTCTGGGCCTAGAGCCTGGAAACAATTTATTAGAAGAGAAGAACTATGGCTCAGTCGACTAGGAGAATACCAAGTTATAGAGAACTGAGGTGGTGTGTGGTAAAAGCTTTAGTAAATTTTGTAAATCCGGATTTATCAAATATTGTCAACTTCATGATTTAGTAAATCCGGGATTGAACACAACTTAACTGCTATTTTAAATTTAACCTTTTTTTCTGTCTGGTAGATTTAAATTAAAAATTAAATCTCACTTAAATCTGTGACCAGACAACCTCTTGTGGATTAAAACTCTAGAAAAGTAAAAGAAATAGACCATTGTTTTCTGTTCTAACAATTATGAAATCCCCAAAATTATTAGTGTGAATGGTAACAACCCTTTTTTGCTAGACCTATATTTGGCTAGTGTTCTCCAAGGTAAATTCCTTTGATTAATGCATCCTTAACATAGCTAAGTTTTACAACATGCTTTTACAAGATGTTTTCCAATATCAAAATAACAAAATGAAACAGCTGGTAATATTCTTTAAAGTTAATAAAACTTTCATTTTTTATACGAAATTGTGGCGTCATGTTTTTGCAATGGTTGCTCTTCAATTGTTCCAAATTTAGAATTTGGTTTCCTGTGCCAAAAATCAAAGTTATCAGGCTGTTTCTTAGTCACTGGTAATTTAGATAAGCCATTCACAATGTTCTGTTTTGGTTACATACTAAGCAGATTAAGAATTTGTGAATGTGCAAAGGAGCCTAGTATAATCATTGCATCAAAATAATAAAAAAGGAGCATTTCCAAAGATACCACCTAATTCCTGTGTACAATATTACACAAACATTACTTTTTACTTTTATACCACCCAAATCTTTTATATCACAGACAAAATCACTATTTTAACATTTTAAATGTGAAAAATACCATTTCATGCATAGGTAATGCATCATATATGTAAAAATTGAAGTTTCGATGTTAGATATATAAATACATAAGAATTGAGTGGCTATGTAAATCTTCCTAAAAATTTGATACATTTTGTGGAGACTTAAATGGAGACAATATCAAAATCCCATGTCATGCCATATCTACTAATTTTTAAATTATAACTAGATCCATAGTTTCTAAAACATCAAATTGTCTATTATCTCTCATCTGACATGGATATGAAGCCAGGAGTCAGCATAACTAATTACCTTTCTTATTATAATAAGAATGGACCAATCGTGTTATTTTTGTTATTACAGTAATGTGGCATAGAAGAGTTAATTTCAGTTTTCTTTTTTTACGCTTTTTTTTTTCTTTTAACTTTTAGATGCTCAGATTGCCTAATTGATATATCATAACCGTTGCATTGCTCTCATACTGTTTTGGTACTACATGAGCTTTATGTCTCACATAATATAAGGTTCGCCTGAAGGCTCGCCTCGTCTTAGTTTTGGTCAGACATGCAATTAAGTCTAAGGTATTCCTTGAGATAAGTAAAAAACTCTAATAAACATTTCTCAATTGCCCATACAATATATAACTCATAATGTAAAAAGTTGTTCTTATCAACATAGTGGTTATTTAAGAATCTAATAAATAATCATATTATTTAATTTGGTTAAATAAGAGGAAGGTGATTAAGATTTAAGATTAGTAAGAATGAGAGAACATATGCATAATTGAGGATGGGATGATGAAGAAAATAAATCATTATACTGATGATTCTAATAAAAGCTTATTAAGAGATAAAGGTGTTGATGACTTTTAAATTTAAAAATTCTAATCATGATCGTTGTTTATATTCTTATTTTGAAGGATTAAAGTGAGTGCAAGAGAGACTAATTGTATCAAATTTATTTTGAATTATTACATTATTATGTTTGCCTCAATCTTTGAAAGAAGGGTAAATGAAGACATAATTAATGAACCAATAAAAATGTCCAATTTAACTCACATCAAATTTTACATTACGTAAGAGATAATTCTTCTCCTACCCCTTTAGAAATGAATTTTAGTTTTAACTGAATCACAAAATAGGATTCAAAAAGATGTTCACAATATTCCATTATCTTTCTAATTTCCACCTATCAACTGCTCTAATTAACCCTTTCATTGCATTTTTTTATGTTTGAGAATCAATTTCACTATCTTCATCTGTTATACTATAAATTGTATCATTTGATTCATTTGATGAAATACTGATTACATCATCTTCTAGTCCTTGAATTAATGAACTTCTCGTCTTAGTTTCTTTTGTTACATTTATTTGCTAAATGATCTGGAGATCCACAGATATAGCACTGACATTTTTTGTTATTTTGTTTTTTAACATTTATATCTTTTAAAGGAATTCTCCTATTAGATTTTCTAAGAATTTTTCATTTCCTAAAAAGCCTTTCTGGAAAATTGTGTTGTAAAAATATTTCTACAAAATTTATAAGATTGTCTTTTAACTTGTTTTTAAATTTTATATTATCAGCATTTTTCTTTTAAAATATTAAATGTAAAAACAATCCTTGGTCCTATTCCAATATTTCTAATATTATATAAATTTGTATAAGTATTTTTTCATTTTTCATTGATCAATTTTCCTAATTCTCTAGGTAACTTTATTAAAAATCTATTAGATATTTCATCATCAAAATATTTACCTGCACTGTTAGCATATGTAACATATAATTTACAGAAATTATCTATTTGAGACCAATCTGATAAGCTTAATTGCTCTAAATTTCTATAAGCTAGATCTTAGAGGTTGATATTCTGTCTGCTTGGATCAAATTCTAAAATAAGTGTTCCTATTTTAGGACTATGAGTATACAATCAGACACTGGAGTAATAGATGTTTTAAACGAATTCCGTTTGTTCTTACAAAAAAGATTTACCATAAGAATAGATTGCGAAGCTATAGTTCATTTTTATAAAAATAAAAATGAAAAGAAAATATATAGTAAAAGATGAATGACTTCCATAACTAATGTAGAAGGACATTGATACAATGTTGTTTTTGAGCATATAAAAGGAAAAAATAAATTTTTAACAGATTTCCTTTCTAGAGCAATAAAATATCCAAAAGCAAACATAAAATCTATGGATTTTAGACCACCATGATTTGATATAGGAATTTATCTTTTTGATAAATTCAATAAAAATTAAAATAAATATTTTATTTACAAGTACAATGACAGCACAAAAATCTTCATTGAAATTATTCCACCATTACTATTGAAACACTCAAAGTAAACATAGTTTTAGTTTCGGTGGATTTGTCAATCTATTTAAATTATGTAGCAAATAGAAGTAGCTATTCCATTCAAAAAATATTTGAATATGGATTTCTAGAAAAGATAATTATTAGGAAATATAAGAATCTAAGCTCACAAATTAGGCAATTTGAGCACATTGAAGATTAAAAGTAAAATAAAATTTTTATTTGAAAATTTTGATATAGTAGCAGTCACATTAATCATAAAATCATTTTTGCCGACTTATGAGGGCTTGACCCAAGGGTCCAAGCACATCATTGAAATCCATACAGGAGGAAGATTCACAAATTTTATTCAACCAAAAGAACTTTGTGCTGGAAGAAATATTAAGAATGAAAACATTGAAAAAAGCTTGCATAATTATAAGAATTATCCGATCTCCCGTTGGAATAATGGCATCTCCAAGCCCTCTCTATTTATGACACTAGCATTCCAAGATGATTCAATTATTATATTTGTTCATGAAAAGCGGTTTAGAGGGAGAATTATTAAATTTAAAATCTATGCAGATGACGCCAACTATATTGAACAATGCAAGAATATATCTGAAATTTAAGTTGTGCAAAAACGAGATCATTATCCAACTTCAGTTATTCAAGAAAGTTTTAATACTTCAACTCATAGTCCTATACATGTACCAGATGATGCTGATGATGCATGGACAGAATCTATGGACGATGAAGCCATTCACAATATTGAGAATGCTATGAAACAGTAGTAATTATTAAAAATGACAAAAACACTTCTTGAAGAATCTTTCCTTTTAGAATACGGCTTGGTAGTGTTAATGGGTCGTAATGGACTATGTTTTGAGGAACTAAAATATGAGATGGTGAAGATTTCTGTGTTGTCATTTTACCTGCAAATAAAATATTTATTTTAATTTCTACTGAACTTATCAAAAAGATAAATTCCTATATCAAATCATGGTGGTCTAAAATCCATAGATTTTATGTTTGTTTTTGGATATTTTATTGCTTTAGAAATGAAATCTGTTAAAAAATTATTTTTTTCCTTTTATATGCTAAAAAACAACATTATATCCATTTCCTTCTATATTAGTTATGAAAATTATCCATCTTTTACTATATATTTTCGTTTCATTTTTATTTTTATAAAAATGAACTATAACTTCGCAATTTGTTCTTATTGTAAATCTTTTTTGTAAGAACAAACGGAATACATTTAAAACATTTATTACTCCTAATATTTAATAGTCTAATGATGTCATATTTTGTGATAATTGTCTAAAACTTTCTGAAGCATATCTACATAATTTTTCAGTGTTTTAATAAGCTTCTTCATATGATTTTACTCTTAATTCAGCTCCTCATCCTTCTTGATATGCATCTACTATGACTATCTTATAATCTGATTCTAAGAGTAGAGTCAATTTTGGTAAATTTTTAACTTGTTCTTAAAATTTTTGAATTATTTTAGCATCTTCCATGTTAAAATATTTTTGTCCTATGTAGACGTCTTTTTATATAAAGATTTAATTGTTTTTCCTAGATCCTTAATATATGATCTTGCATAATTTAGAAGTTCTAAGAATTTTTGCATTTTTTTTGTATTTTCTATTTTATCAGGGAATTCTAAAACTTTCTTAGAAATATGATCTTGTAATTTAATTTCTCATTTCCCTATTTTTTATCCTAAGAAATTTATATATTCTCTACCTATTCTAGCTATTTCTATTTTCCTTTTTAATAAAATTATTCCATGTTGTATAAGAATTTTTGCAATTTTTTTTTGTATTTTCTATTTTATCAGGGAATTCTAAAACTTTCTTAGAAATATGATCTTGTAGTTCAATTTCTCATTTCCCTATTTTTTGTCCTAAGAAATTTATATATTCTCTAGCTATTCTAGCTATTTCTATTTTCTTTTTTAATAAAATTATTCCATGTTGTATAAATAATTTAAAAATTTCTACATGCTTATAGTGTTCCTTAAAATTATGTGATGCTACTAGTGTGTCATCAATATATACTAATACGTAATCTAAATTTTTAAATATATTATCCATTTTTCTTTGAAAGATACTAAGTGCATTTTTTAATCCAAATGACATTATTAGTCATTCATAATGTCCTAATGGAGTTGTGAATGCTGTCCATTTAATTGATTATTTATCTAGTTTATTTGTCAAAATCCAGATTTACAGTCAAACTTACTAAAATATTTTTTTATTTTGTATTAAATTTATTAGCATATCTTTATCGGGTATTTTGTATCCATCATCTTCAGTATTATCATTTAGTCTTTTATAGTAAATTATCATTCTAGCTTTTCCTCCAAAGATAATGAGTATGATTAGAACATTCATAATTATCTAATTCTAATTTTTGTATGTTTTCCATAAATCTTATTTTATATTTTTATACGATTGTTAAACTTAATCAAGAAATTACTAAATTGGCTATGATACCATCTTGGTTGTGATACGGGTCTCCGTTGTTAAACGAGATCTACCCGTTAAAAAGCTCGTTTATTATGGCCATTTAGAATTTATTTGATATTTCATCATCAAAATATTTACTTGCACTGCTAGCATATGTAACATATAATTTACAGAAATTATCTATTTGAGACCAATCTGATAAGCTTAATTGTTCTAAATTTCTATAAGTTTGATCTTGGAGGTTGATATTCTATCTGCTTGGATCAAATCCTAAAATAAGTGTTCTAATAAATTTTGCAAAATTATATGGATTATCTCACAATTATCTCAATTGTTCTATTTATCCTACCTTTTTAACTTTAGCTTCATTAAAAATATTAGCAGTTGTTTCTCCTAACAAAGTTTCTAAAAAAATAAACATATCTCCTACTCCTTTATCACTATTTGTCCATGCTCTAACTGCATCAAATTCCCATATAGAAATAACAGATTTCCACATTTGAGGATTATTTATTTCTTTCTATTGGTTCAATACTTCTTTTAAAGTTATAATTATTATTTTCTTCAATAAAATCTTTTTTAGAAGTGTCTTGTCTATATGGTCTTCCAGGAGAACCTTCTTCTCCTAAGGGTGGTACTGGATCAAATCTAGGTCGTTTTCCTTTATCAAAATTAGATAGTCCTGCTATTACTTCTCATTCCATAGGTTGTTGTTGATTTACTTTTATTTCTTCTATCTGAAAGTGAGAATCAATAATCTTCCAATTAAAGTTGGTATTAAATCTATTTTCATATGCTACTTCAAAATTATATCCTTTTTGTAATTCAGAATATGAAGTTTTCATATTAAATACATAATCTTGCAATTGTTGATATGTTTTTATTTGAGAAAAAAATTATTTCTTTCATTGTTTTAAGATCTTTTATTGTCAAATTCTGATTGTATTGATTAAAAATCATCATCTGATACATTTTTATTTTTCCTAGTCTGTAATCTGAAAATCACATACTTAATCTTCCATCTTGATGTTCATAATCAGATGATAATAAAATTGTTTTTTTCTAAAAATGCATTTAAATTCCACTCTGCTCCTGCATATATTTCTGAGCTAAATTTTTTACCCGCTATAGCTTTTATTCCTTGGCTTGCTAACATTTCTTCTAATATAGTATTATTTAATTTAAATTTTACATTATAGTGTTCTTGCATTTTTCCTATAAATCATGTTGTTATTCTAAGATTTAATGATTCATTTATCATATTGTAACCCTTAGTTTTAATTCTTATTTTTAAATGTTGAACACATTCCTATTTTTAAATGTTGTGCACATTATTTAGTTTCCATTATAAAATATGGAACGAAATGGATTATTGCTTCATTATCATTCATATCTATCTCGAATGATTCTATTATAGATTTTGTTAAATCGCTCCATTTTTATCAAATAATATTATTAAAGTTTTTGTTCCTAAATTTTTTCTGTGTAATCCTTTAACTCCTATCATAATTAATCTTACATGCATCTGAGACATTTTCTTTACTGTTTAATTTGTTCCCAATTTTCTTTTATTATTATTGGTAAACTCATTTGGTCTAAATCAGATAAAAACTTACTTTTTGTTCAGCCAATGTTTATATAATTGACGATTTAGATAGTATATGATTTTCATAGATTTTCTTTTTTATATTAATTAAATTTACTGGTTGAGATTTTATATCTATTATTTCTGATATTTTTTAGTCAAAGTTATAGTTGTTCTTACATAAGGTAAGCGGTCCTTATTTACTTACCATATTTTATAACTTATTGGTTTATAAAGTACAATTTCTTTTCCATGATTAACTTTTTCCTGCAAAATTTTTTAAATTTATTTGAGTAACTATTCCTAACGTTCTTTCTTCAACATTTTTTAATTTATTTTCTATAGTAATCATTTTTTCAAATAATTTTATTAACATTATTGTTTGAAAGTTTAATATTTTAGGATAAGTTTTATCACTTCCTTGTAATCCTATATAATTGGTTAATCCTATAGACTTTTCATGATATTTTTTACCTTCTTCCAAAGTATCTTTATATGTCTCAAACGCTTCAAATTTGCTCATTTTAAAATAATTCTTTTTATTTCTATAAGTGAAGCTTCTATTTGTTTAATATTTTCTTTTTTTCTTCTAACAAATTTGTGCTTCATTTCGTTTAATTAATATTTTATCAATAACCATATCTAATTTATTCTTATCTTTTATAATTTTAGCTAATATATCATTATTCTGATTTTCAATATATTCTAAATTTTGGTTTAATATTGTCTTTTTGATATCAAACAGAATTTCAGTAAATTTTCTAAAATTCTATAAAATTTTTCGTTATGAAATTTTAAAGATTCTGTTAACGATATTTGAAGATCTATTATACTACTAATTATTTTGTTTTTATTATGAAGTTCATATTTAAATTCATTAGAGAAATTACAAATAAATTTATTTTGATTTAAAGAGATAAAATTCTTATTCTTATAATTTAATTTTAGGTCTAACCATTCTATTTTATTCATCATATGACTCTGATACCAATCAGAAGATTTTTGGGTTTCTGGTTAATGAGATCTACCCATTAAAAAGCTCGTTATAAATTCTTTGTCTCATTTTTAAAGTGTTAACATAATTTTTATTCTTAAAAAAGGACTCTTTTTTATTAGAATAAATATTATAATTAAAATGTAAATAAAGAGATATATAGTATATGCTTCACTCATTTATAAAGGGTTTATGTAAATTATCTATTTTTCTTATAAGAATTATTTATAATTTTTAATTAATTCTTTAAAGTCTGTAAATGGACATGTATGTATTCCTATTTTGAGTTTTTCAAAAATTTCTTCTATAGTTTTATTTAAATCTTCTTTTAAGATTTCTAAAATATTACTTCTTCCAGTAATTTCAATTAATTCTTTAATAAAATTAGATTCTATTGGTAGTATTTCTATTTGATTTCTTATTATTTCAGAAAGGGTTAGGGAGATGTGAATTGCTTCATGGTTAACTTTTGTTTTTATTAGTTTCTCTTTTTGTTTGTAAAAATTTATGTTGAATAATTATTTTCATACTAGTGGAGATGATGGGTAAGACAGAAGAAAACGGGTCCTCTGCTATATGAGAAAAAGATGTGAAATTAATCTTATTCGATCTCTATTGAAGGAAGTGAAATTAGGAAATAGGACAACTACCTATTTAATAAAGAAAGATGGCATAAAAAAAACATAATTTTGTAAATAAAGCACTAGAAAAGAGTATGATAAAATGCAACTGAAGAATAAATGAGATCAATTAAAAAAAATGAAAACTATGAGAAGAGGTAAAGCGAGGGGCAAAAGGCTTAAGTTGGGATGCCATAAAGCGAACCATTGATGATTTAAAAAAATGGTATGTTGAGAGATAAGAGGTAAAACATTATTAAATGTTCAGAATATTTCAAATTTTTTTAAACACATTCTAATTATATGAATATATCAGCTATTAATTAATTTATAGGTCGTGTCAAATGATAAGAAGTGTAAATTTAGTGGCATTGACCTTGAACTTAAAGAGAAATTGGAGCTAAAATTTAGTAAAGTTGTGGCCACCAGTGATCATACATGGACACCAAGTGAAAGAGTCCATTTTAACATAATTGAGCTCATAGATTATGAGCAAACATATAAATCAATTGAAGGGTCAAATCTTATCCTCAACGAAGTTGAATCTACCAGTCATTCCAAACACCCTAGAATTGAGAGAAATAAAAAAGATGGTGCAGTTTTCTTAAAAAGTCAAATTACATAATTAGTTGATGCATGCGCTAATGAACCTAGCGCATCACATGAAATTTTTATTCGACAAGTTATGAAAATATTAGAATAATGTGCATAAATTATGAAGATATGTCGTTTTACTTATATTCTTAAATTTATTAGAAGATCTCACTAGAAGAGAGTTTTTTTATGTCAATGGCCCTACTTAGGTTACTTTTATGACAATAGAGGTGTATGGTTGTTATGTTATTTTTAATGTGTTTTTAATTTTATATTTGATTGATATGGGTAGAGAAGATATTACTTTTGATATATTAGTGCTATCATGTTTCATTATTTTTTTATATATGAATGTGTTTATTAGTGTTATGATTTGTTTAATATACTACTTTCTAATTCATGATATTTAATTATGATTGCCTTCTTTTAGAATGACAACAATGACTAGCATTGATAGATAAAGACGTAGAAAAATTATTACAACTGTATTATGTTTAATGTATGAGTATTATAATTAATATATTGCTCACACTCATTGCATAACATCCACATATACTGGTGACAAAGAGGTTGGAGAATTCTTTGTGGGTCATTCAACAAAATTTAACATGTATCATATAACACATGCTATATTTATTGATCTGTTGAAAAAAACTAAACCAAACTTATGGTTGGGAGGTGTTCGGTATAAATCTCTATATTTTATCACAAAGTATGTTCATAAAAATGGGCAATAGAGCAATTCAAATACTTATCAGAAACAATTAATAAATATTTTTAGTTGATTTCAATGTTTTGGTCAACTTTTCTTCAAAAACTAGAAGACATAAAGACCATACATTTCAAAGTACCCCTAAAGAGATTTCACAAGATCAATATTATGTCATATTTTAAGTTAAATTTTTGTGTTATTTTTTTTTTAAATTTTATATACACTCTAATATATTATTTAAATGACTTAAGATTGTATTGAAGCAATTGATGAAACAAATATGAATGCACGGGTATCTAACAGTAAAAAAATTGCATGTATTAGACATTGTGGTTCACCAATATAGAATATTATAGTTATATGTCATTTCAATATATGTTTCACGTTTATAATGACTGGATGAGAATACAACGCACATGATAGTTGTACATTCAAATTTACTATGCAAAGTCATATATACAGCTTTCCTAAGCAATCATCATGTTTGTTAAAGTATAAATAGTACATTCAATTTTTTTGTACAATAATATGGTTATACGTCTAATAGGAAAATATTATTTGGTTGATGTTGGATATCTATTACAAAAAAAATATCTCAAACTATTTTCTGATATGAAATATCACATTCTTGATTTTAAAAGAGATAACCACATAGTTCAGAGTTAAGAAAAGATGTTTAACAAAAGACGCCCATCTTTACTTAGAGTTGTTGAGAGGACATTTGGAATTTAGAAAAAAAATGAGTTATCTTACAAGAAGCGAGAGAGTTAGAGAACGAGAGGCAGTGAGAGAGGGAAAAAATTGAGAGGAGTATATGAAGTCGATGGAAGGAGTCAAGGTTGACGAGTCCAAAAGAAGAATACGAACATAGGAGAAGAAAGGAGACGCAGAATGATTGAAAGCACAAGAGGTCGAGTGGAGGAACCTCACGTGTGGGTAACATGAGGAATGAGAAGCTGGCCCAAACCTTAGCCCTATGCACATTGTGACGGTGTAAGAGACATCGTGAGAGGAGATCGAAGGTATACCTACATGCGTGATAATAAAGTCGTAAACAAAGAGGCGGATGCTACAACTTCGTAAACTAATATCGTGCGAGGGAGGAAGAGGCCGTGTCGCCTTCACCTGCAGAGGAAGAAGAACTGCAGGAAGGTCCGGGTTAGAAGCAGGAGAAAGATTTGCGTACGCAGCGCTACGTACGTTAGGGGAGGTTATACAGAGGGTATTGGGGGTTATATCTGCGTTATACCACCCTTGAAACTTCCCCGTAACCTACCTGTAACCTACAAATAAGTTTCGCGCTTCTGTTTTCGTATATTTGTAGGTTACAGGTAGGTTACAGAGAGGTTACAAGAGATATAACACGGATATAACCCCCCAATACCCTATGTATAACCTCCTGACGTACGCAGCGCTACATACGCATTATGTATGCAAATTTTTCTCTAGAAGCAATAGGCACAGGTTGTCCATGGAGCTAAGGCGAAGGCCAAAACATAAAAAAAAAGGAGTATGTTTAATAATTTAATAAGTTAATATATATTGTTATACGAATAATTTTTTGTGCGTGTTACTATATATCTATTTAAATAATGTACTAATAAAAAGTTATTTGAAATAGGCTAAACACTATAAAGTATCGAATTTGAGGCTATAAGGTGATGTGAACTTCCATTACGAGGAAAGTGAAAAAGTCGCGGGCGTGAAGTAGAGAGTGAAAGTTTAGCGAAAGCAAAATTTACAATTTAAAGTAAGTTGATGTTGTACTAATTTAATTAATGAATCTTATATGAATATTCAAATTCCTTTTTTAAGTGCNTAAATCTTATATGAATATTCAAACTCATTTTTTAAGTGTTAATAATAGATGTATCTGAAATCAGGACTTAATTTAGTAAGGGAGATACAGTTGCGAAATCAAGGATCAAATCATTTTGAAAGATAAGGTATATTTTAATTAATGTTTAATTTACTTAATTTAGAAATAATAATTAATAAAAATATCAATATTTAATAGCAATTTAAGTTAAAAAACATTTGAGTCTAGAAGTCCAGGGATTAGGGAATCGGTGTGTCAAGCAAGCTAAAAGCAGGTGAGTACTTTAATTTTAAATTATAGTAATGTTTAGTTTTTCCTAAGTCGGATTTGCTCTGACTTAGATTTTTCTGACTTTTTAAGTTCAGTTGATCAAATTGAGTGTTTTTCACTAATGTATGTATGTCATTTAAATGTATAATTCAGGTTATTGAATGATATGAAAAAAAAAATTGAGAATGAGATATATTTTTTTGATTGTTTGCATGTGCATGTTTAACTATAATGGAGTCACCTCTTTATAATATTAGATATGGAACGCTAATGCACAAATGCACATAAATGAAAAAAGATATTGATATTGAAGTATTTTAAATGATACAAAATTTAGACGGTGTTTCTGTGACGGATGTGTATAAATTACAAAAATATTAAATGATATAGTAAAATATAATTAATGTTTAAAATCACTTTGAATGATTATATTATACAGTAAAAATCGTCAAATGCAATTATATTTTTTTATATTATTAAACTGACAAATATATTGTTTCCCTTTTCAATAAATTACTATAATTTACGAGGTACGAGTATTCATCAGTTTGTTTAACTTACTGTTGTTTTAACCTAACTTTTCAGATTTAATTAATTGATTAAAAGATAAGAAATAGAAGAGCAAATATTTATAGATGATGGAGACAATCCAAAAATAAAACTTAACTTTATTGCTATAATTAATTTTTTAATGGCTCTTTCATTTGTTAAATGTTAGTTATATAAAATAAATATATAAATTTTTTAATTCTCACTGTATGATTGTCTGCTCCAGTCTTGGTTAATTACAAATCTCGGGTCAGGTCGTGACATTTATGTGAGTCTTGTACATAAAATAGAAAAGGTGTTGGGGAGATGATTAAGTTGATGGAGCAAATTACAAATGCATTAGTTAATACGTGAAATGATGTTATATGTAATTTTTTTCTTTATTTATGACCCCATAAGCAATCGTAGGTGTAATATAATTTTTTTTTAATATATTTTTTGGTTTGTAGATCTATGATGAGATATATAACCTTAGGGGTTCTTCTGGATTGCCTTTAGTTTGCTATGAATTTTGACATGTATGAAATAGTAATCAAGGCAACCAAGATGCACTTCTTTTTTAGTCATGATTATCGGGGGTTCTTCTGGAGGGCTCCTTTATAGTGATATACTTTGATGACATATACGAGCTCCGTACTACATGGTTTAAAGGCAACCGAGACCTTCTTTCTTTAAAATCTATTGTCTTCTTATAATCACAGATTACTCGATAGTTTTTCTTTGCTCTGAGACCTCACAGTTTTATAAATTTTTAATTATGTATTTTTTTATTCTTATTTGCTAATTTTTCATATAACTGCATCATTGTACTATTAATACAAGCTAATTTTATGTTTGTAGTTTTTAACTTTTAGAAAATATGAGCTCAAGAACTTCTAGTGCCTTTAGAGTTTTACGAAGAAAGAATAACTATCAGACAAAATTTTATAAGTACCAAAGGAATAAAGCAACAGATGACTTTGACTTCTTTACGTGAAACAGTTAGACGATTAAACCTCAGATAGTAATCTGATGTGGAGAGTGTCCTTGGAGAAGAAGTTATCTCGTAAAATTGATCGTCTGCATTTCAAAAATAGTATTCTGATGATATTAATTGTTATTTTAATATTTTTTTATTTTTTATTTAAATATTGTGTTACTCACTGTTAAGTAAGATGTCAGTTCTAAATCTAATATATAGGGTCTGTTTGGGGCAGCTGCAGCTTATTGAAGAAGATGTTGATAAGCTGATTAAAAATAATCTGTTGGAAAACTAGGTGCGGTGGCTATTATAAATTTTTATTTTTTTGGAAAAGCCAAGACCGCTGCCAAAAAGTTGCCACCACACCTAGATAGGTGCCGTGTGAAAAAACTGTCTTCGAAGTTTTGAAAACGCATAAGTTGTCAAAACACAGTTTACCTAAACATGTCAAGTGCGTTTTCAAAATGCCACCGCACCAAATAAGCTGCCCCAAACGGACCCTTAAACTTTTGAGTTATTTGGGATGTCAGTTCTACATGTACTATTTGAACTTATGAGAATTTTTTGGAATTCTATATGTAATTTATGTTTTCATGTACGAGTTATTCATCCTGGACCGATTATCTTATAACAGCACAATAATATAAAGGCTAAAATGTCTTTTTATCGTAAACAGTTGCAACACAGTTATTGTATAGTTTTACAAAACAAACAGACACAATTTTTTCGCAGCAATTTTCTTGCATAGTTGTTGAGCAGTAGTTTTTTACTGTTTTACTGTCCGTTCTACTACCAAAACATGAAAGCAGGTTGATTTTATGGAAGATTCATTCGTGGATAACACATAACACCCTCATAAAGAGCATGTTGACCTCATTCCCTATTAATGGGATGAGTGAAAGAGCTGTAGAATACGAATCAATCAATTAAAAAACATATAGCAACATTAAAGAAAAAGCTAACCTCTGAATCAGCAAACCATAAGGAAGATTAGAGAGAAGTATGCTTTACCTTCTCTATATATTCAATGGTCTTTGTATCAGTTATTTTTCCACCTTGTTGATCAGTCACATGGAACACTGCATTGATTAACAAAATCCATGAGTTAACTATTAAATTGAAAGGGCAATTACATACATAGCACCAGTAATTATCTACAAATTTAGCACTCTCTTTCACCCATTTTTCAAATTCTAACTCAAATAACATAATTCACGATAAAATCCCAACCCAATTTTTTTTTTTTAAAGAAATTCTCAATGGTTTGATCGCCACTCATAAATGCATTTGTTCGGAAGTTCAAAAAAATCACCTAGATGATAGTTTTGCAAGTAGCAAAATTTCTAGTGTTGTGTGTGTAGTTATCCCTAAATTGAAATGTGTTATTTATTTGATGCAGAAGTTACAAATTTGTCTAGTTTTGTGGTGCTTTAGAGGTAACAACCCTTTCTGGCCGTATTTTTTATCATACCTGGAACCATGTTTTAGAGGCCAAAGATGCACCTGGCATATTTTGAACAATTATTATCTCATTATTTAGCACATTAGAAAACATTGTGGTTAAGGGTTAGTACTAGTTGTAATTGCTCAAACTTAGNACTAGTTTTAATTGCTCAAACTTAAATGTCCTTCCCATGATTAATTGCATTTCTTATACCTTGGTGTTCTATTGATTAGGTGTTTTATGTGATTGACGGAGAGTGATTATGGGGAAAAGGGGAAATATATAGAAAAATAATAATCTTAGGAGCCATTTGGGATCACTTTTATTTTTTTATATATATATTTTTATTTTATTTTGCTTATATTTTTACTTTAAATAAAATATGTTTGGTATGTTATAACATGTTTAGTTGTTCTTAAAAAAATTCAAAATAACTTTTACATATTTTTAAACTTTGTAAAAATAAGCTTATTTATTTTATAAAATAAAAAATAAAAACATGCAAAAAAAATTACACTAAACAAGCATGTCCTTAAAAATAAAAGCAAAAATAAAAAACAAAAAATAAAAGTGATCCCAAACAAGCCCTTAGGGACTTGTTACAATTTGGAGGGCAACATAATTTTCTTTTGATTTAAGAAATTAAGCTTTAATGTTGGCTAAAAACTGTACGTGTATTCAAAATACTGCCTACATTTGGAGAAACCTTAGAAATTCAAGCTTACCATCCATAAACCATAAACCATCTGATGCAATATAAGCTTTTGATATTGCTAAATCCAAGTCACTCAACACTTGCACAACTTCTAAGAGAATCCCAGGCTTATTCACGCTGTCCACCTGAAAATAAATGCAAAAAAAAAAAAACGTCAATATTCTTATGTTACACTCCTGTTTAATAACATTTTTTTCATAAAATGCATTTTTAGGCCGCATTGGCACCCTAAATATAACGGTTATGTTCTCAATTTTCTAATTGTTTATTTATATTCAAATTTAAATTACTTAGGACGAATTACAATGCATTAACCATAACACTTATGCGGTCTTCCTGGAATCAATCATTTTCATCCTGGGTCAAGGGAAAGGGCAGATTTTCCCCATATTCCTTTTTATGTTAAATTTGTATATGTAGCAAATAATGCATTAAAGCTGGAAGCTAAATATGGATTCAAAAACATAGGTAATCAAGATATTCCACACTAGAGGTGTAAGAGATTTAAGTCAAGTTTAAGTTGCCCTGGGCTTGGGCTTGAGCTTAAGCTTGATTAATTAATCGAGCTCGAGCTTATTTCTACAAATTTGAGCCGGCTTGTTTATTATGAACGAAAACATTAACATTAATTCAAACTAACATTCTAATAAAATGATAAATAGAATGAATAATTGGAAGATAAATACGAAGAAATCAATTGCTATAAAATATTATTTTTAAACATTTTTAATAATTTAAAGATAAAAACTTGAATTTTAATGAATTTTGAGTATATTTTATACNTTGCACAACTTCTAAGAGAATCCCAGGCTTATTCACGCTGTCCACCTGAAAATAAATGCAAAAAAAAAAAAAAAACGCCAATATTCTTATGTTACACTCCTGTTTGATAATATTTTTTTCATAAAATGCATTTTTAGACCGCATTGGCACCCTAAATATTACGGTTATGTTCTCAATTTTCTAATTGTTTATTCACATTCACATTTAAATTACTTAGGACGAATTACAATGCATTAACCATAACACTCATGCGGTCTTCGTGGAATCAATTATTTTCATCCTGGGTCAAGGGAAAGGGTAGATTTTCCCCATATTCCTTTTTATGTTAAATTTGTATATGTAGCAAATAATGCATTAAAGCTGGAAGCTAAATATGGATTCAAAAACATAGGTAATCAAGATATTCCACATTAGAGGTGTAAGAGATTTAAGTCAAGTTTAAGTCGCCCTGGGCTTGAGCTTAAGCTTAAGCTTGATTAATTAATCGAGCTCGAGCTTATTTCTACAAATTTGAGCCGGCTTGTTTATTATGAACAAAAACATTAACATTAATTCAAACTAACATTCTAATAAAATGATAAATAGAATGAATAATTAGAAGATAAATACGAAGAAATCAATTGCTATAAAATATTATTTTTAAAATTTTTTAATAATTTAAAGATAAAAACTTGAATTTTAATGAATTTTGAGTATATTTTATATTAATAAATTTTTAAAGAGTCATCGACTGATGTGCTAACGAGTCGAGTCGGGGCTAGCTTGAGCTTGACTTGTTAGCTCATTGAGCTCAGCTCGCGAGTCATTTACAGAATCGAGCTTGAGCCGGCTCACTTTGCACCCCCTCCCACCCCCCAGAAAAGAAAAAAATAAGAAAACTTTGTTTATGAAGAAAATAGGTGGTGAAATATCTACAGGTAAGTACTGATTAGTCCACATTGACATATGATAAAGTTCAAACGCTTGAATAATATCGTTAAAACAAATTCCTCAAGAATATATACCATGGGACCTAACAGATGTTATTACGAGAGAATTACAGGTTTATTAGGAATTCGGCATTGTTTTCTAAACCAAATATTTTTTCAAGCTAGCAGAAGAAGAAGAAAATTAAATTCCTAAACTATTATTTGTCCTTCTCCGTTAAAACATCTATAAATCCCATTTTAGCGTATTCAAGTGAAATTAAATCATGCAAATAGAAAAGCTTCGAGCATTGCATATAATCTTTATTTCCAGTAACAACAGTCACTCACCTTGACTAGCGAGCATTCACTGCAAGAAGAGTTATCAATGGACACCCTACAAGTCAAAATAAAGTGAGAAGGTACCAACAAACAAATACCACTTAATTCTTATGCATTTACATATTTAGCACCTACGTTGTAATTTTTACAATTATACCACCCAAATCTTTCCTAACACATTAAAACTACTACCATTTTAACTTTTAGAAAGTGAAATATGCCTTCATTGGTAAGCTGACATATATGTTACGATTGAAGTTTAGATGTTAGATATGTAAATACATAAGAACTGAGTGGTATGTGTGTGAATCATCCAAAATATTATGCATTGACTCATCCAAGGAACTGAGGAGCTGGGGTGGCTCTAGACCACCTTGATTTGAGAAAAATAAAGCTTTATTGTTCAAATTTTTAAAAATAAGTAAATCATAGACTGATCGAAGCTTTAACACCCTAAATTTGTGGTAAGCTCTTTGCACCCTCGCAGATGAAAATTTTCAACTGATCAATGGACACCTAAACATAAGACAAAGCTTCAGTAAAACCTTGGAGGGTTCATGTATTTGCTGAAATTCTCATACTCAGGATCAAAATAAGGCCACGTATACACCATTGTGAAATAAGAGCAACCGTACTTTCTTTGCCTCCACTCTGCATGTTTCATTTAAAAATTTAGGTTAAGTAATTAATGAATTCCTTCTTACTTATAATACCATGATACTACTACTTTTAAATTCATGTACAGTCTAAAGAAACTTTAATTAGTTTCAGAAGAATCGATTACCGCAAATCAATTATAGTTCTTTTACCGTAACCTTCATGAAAATATAGAATAAGTTCTGCCGTTCAAACAACAGTAACAAGTTCCAATTTTTCTATAAATTAGATTATTTAATAATTTAAACTAGAATTGATCAGATTTTGCCAACCAACTGTCATGGAGTTCCTTCAGTTCTCTTAAAAAGCAGGAGAATATAACAACTATGAAAAGGAAAATTGAGAACTTCCTTTTGGAGAGGGATGGAATAATCCAGTTGAGATCAGAATTATTGTGATGATAGGTCAGATAAAGTTAAAGCTCTATTTCATTCCAGTTTTTTTTTTCCCTAATTTTTTTTTAATCTATATACTTCCCCCAGTTCAAGAATGCTCCCAATCCCATATAGTAAGTTAAACAAAAACCACTCCCCAATATTTATAACCAGATTCATACAAGAATAATCATGATAGATAACATTATTTAAACAGAAAAGTAAGATTTACATGCATACCACTCAATTCTTATCTATTTACATATCTACAATTTAAATTTTAATGTTTACATATATACCACCTGACCCAAGTAAGAAAAGGTGTATTTCATTTTTTGTAAGTTAAAATAGTGGATTTTTTTATGAGATATGAAAGGTTTAGATGTATAAAAGTAAAAAAATCAAAGTTTAGATATTAGATATGAAAATACAAAATAATTGAGCGGTATGTACGTGAATGCCCTAAGTCCAAATCCAATCATATGCTATCTAATACTATTACTGCAGACGACTCAACTATGAGTGATAAAAATTAAAGATCAATAAGGAATAAAATCTGGCCATCAATCAGCCATACGCAAAGTGCCCTCCACATCAGCATGACGATAAGGGAATATATTATTCCAAATCCCAACAAAAAGAATCGAAAGGACAGCTTAAGTTCGAGATAATGGGAATTGGACAGCTTCAGGGAACCTTTAACAAAGAAAAAGGAGAGGAAAAAGTGCAAAACATGGGTGCCTGTTTATAAAAAAAAAATGTTGGTTGATTCTATGAATCCCTTCTCTTATGCGCCTGTCATTTCAAATAGCTAGTGCTTTGTCCATCTGTTTGGCACGTGTGGTCGTGTCGTGTGAGACCTATGATGCATGTCCATGAATCATGCTTGATCTTTTTTGTTGCATATGAAGGTATTTTTTGCGTGTAATAATTTTTTTTTTCCTGAATTAGATAATTCCAAATGAATTATTCTACCACATCAAAACAACAACAATTATAGAAAAGGGGAATTTACGTACATACCACACAATTCGTATGTATTTAAATATCGAACACCTAAATATTCATATTTACATGTTATACCACTCAAATCTTTAACATCACATAAAAAAAATATCATTATCATTGTCTTTTTAAAAGAGAAACACACATTTTCATGAATAAATTTATGATACCAAAGTATTATAAGTGTAAGTATCAGACTGAGTGTTAGTTATGTAAATACATAAGAATTGTATAGAATGTATGTAAATTTCCCATAAAAAATAGTTGATTAATAAATAGCAAACTAGCTAGCTAAAATTGACTTTTGTAAAAAGGCTCTTGGTGAGAACTAGGGTCGTATAAACAAGAAAAAAAACCTTACGGTGCAGATATTTTGCTGAATTAAAGGAAAAGTTATATTTTAGTGGAGAAACAGTTCAACTAATAACTTGGGTCACTCTTTATTGTTGATCCCCACAAATGTTGGACTAAAGTGTTTGAGGAAAGAAGCCTAGAACTTAATAGAAACATAAACCAAGCCCAAAGAGCAAGAAAAGAGAGGGAAGCTAAGTCTCAATGTGTTTGTTAAAATTGATTTACAAGAAAGCCGATCGAACCACTTTGAACATATAAGGGCTAGTTGAATCAAGTTACATAAAAGTAATAGAAAAAAATAGATTTCATAAAAAAGCCTAATGAGATATCATATAAGCTTATCTTGTCCAACATCTCCCGCTTTAGGAGAGGATTAAGGCTGATATAACAGAAATGACTATGTTATAGTTTTAATCCATCTTAGCTACCTATGTGGTGGGTGTATTTGGTCTGAATTTAGCTGCTAATCAAGGGGGTTGAAGGAAGTTCCAAATTGAGGGTATGTTCTTTTAAGCAAATAATCTTATTAACGGTTGGCTTCATGATTTCCTCAAGCAAGTTTAATAGCTTAGTACTAAGGGTTGTGTTAGAGCTAACATCCAAGGGACTAATCTGAAATATAATTTTTGGTGACTCTAGCCATTATGAAACTTTAATCATTGCAAGCTTCAAGTCGTAGGTAATTCCATCAAGTTCTTAACTAGCGGCTTCTTGAATTTAATTTTGTTCCTCATAATGTGTTGATTAAACTGAATTGAACAAATACATTTGTAAATTAGCTTTTTTATTCTCTTGTTCCTCTTAAGAACCAATAAGAATATAAAAGTTCCTCAACAAACCCAATTCATCTAAGGTACCTTGAGCAACAAGTTCATATTAATTTGAAGAAACGATTCAACGTAGTGTATAGGTTCATGTCATGTGTTTGACATATCAGCAGTGATTCTAATAAATTTGAAGCTTATGATTCATTTTCAGAACTTTATTATCTGAGCTTTAACCACTAGCTCTTGAATCTTCTGGGATCTTTGAAATAAGATGAAATTAGTCCTTTGGCATATTCAATAAATGGATCAACCCAAAGGTTTTTGGAGGCGGCAACAAAACTTTGCTTTGTCACTGTGATTCTTATAGAACACATAATTTAAATGGATCACAGGTATATTTCATTATACGCATTGACATTAGTTGGCAAAAATACTCTTCATCGTGGATGGTGTTCACAATCCATGACAGTGACACTCAAAAAGGAGTGTGTATTGGAAACCTTAGATGTTGACAAGATCTCTCCCTTTTTGAGTGATCATATGTCAACATGCCATTGTCTTGGTTCTCAAAATGGAATTCTATTTGAAGTTGATAATTTGACTTATCATTCAACTATTGGTATGACTCATTCTGTTGATCTCAAAGAAACTGTTTTGAAAGTATTGTGGATTTGGAGTAAAAATTTTTGATATTTTAGGCCATATGTTTGCATTCCTCTATATTGATATGAATATTAGCCAACTCTAATAATTAGACCAATGTTCTCAGCTACTACAAGAGTTGCATATAATTCCTTTGAAGCCTTAGGCAACCAGTGCCAAAGTGATGGTACTAAGAGAGTGACAAAATGGTGCAGGGAATCCTTTGAATCTTGTATGCTTAAGAGAGCTTACGAGTTCTTTAGTGACTTATGGGTGCCGGCAGACTAAAAAATGAATTTTCCTTTTGAAATCAGGGAATGAGATAATGCTTCAAGATGAGGTAATCACAACATTGATGTCTCCTTTAAAGTAGTGAAAAAAACAAACAATGTTTCACGATGTTACTCATAATGAAAATAAAAATGATTTTCTCAAACTGAACAATGTAAATTTCGCCATATAAGAATCATGTATGATTATATTTGTTGAGATTTGTATTGAATGTAGGATTCTAATTGTAAGTATAAGAAGTCTAGGGATTTAGCCAAAATATTAATAAAATTAGAAGGTTCTTAATTGCAAAATCATTTTCAATTTAATATCAGAGCGCTAACCTTCTGGTCAGGCGCTCGATCATTGGGATCGTGATCGGCGTCGTTCGTGCCGAGACCGGCAACTCCGTCGTCGCGAAGCAACCGCGACCAGAGCTCGCTAAGAAGACAGAAAGAGGATCGCAGTTCGCTTTGGGAAGGCAACGAGAGGGCTTCCGATGACGACAGGGACGAAACAATCTAGGGATCGGGCGTCGAGAGCTTTGGGCAAGACAGAAGCTTCGTGCGATTTACAGAAAAGGCGAAGCAGAGAGGAGCCGCTCGGGCTCTGGGACAAAAGTCGATCGCGATAGGAATGGTCGAGCAGCTGTGAAGGCAGGAAGGTTCGATCGCACGGCTAGAAAGGTTCGTCGCAAGAAGGAAGAAGGATTGGCGCGTTTGTTACAGGGAGGCGAGAGCTTCCGGCCTTGTTTCAATCGCGCAAAAGATCATCACACAAAGAGCACGAAGGAGTGCTGACAGAGAAGACGAAGTGGGTAAGGGGCTTCGTGCGGTGACTTAGTGCGACTCCAACAAGAGAGCGGCAGACGGTTTGAACTGTCTGCATGAACAGAGGCGTGCAATCGATTCTATCGTGGCGTGTGATCGACAGAGTCGTGCGAGGAAGCAAGCAAAGCTCCGGTTGGATAGTGTCACGCGAGAACAGCNATTTAGGTTAAGTAATTAATGAATTCCTTCTTACTTATAATACCATGATACTACTACTTTTAAATTCATGTAAAGTCTAAAGAAACTTTAATTAGTTTCAGAAGAATCTATTACCGCAAATCAATTATATCTCTTTTACCATAACCTTCATGAAAATTTAGAATAAGTTCTGCCGTTTAAACAACAGTAACAAGTTCCACTTTTTCTATAAATTAGATTATTTAATAATTTAAACTAGAATTGATCAGATTTTCCCAACCAACTGTCATCGAGTTCCTTCAGTTCTCTTAAAAAGCAGGAGAATATAACAACTATGAAAAGGAAAATTGAGAACTTCCTTTTGGAGAGGGATGGAATAATCCAGTTGAAATCAGAATTATTCTGACGATAGGTCAGATAAAGTTAAGCTCTATTTCATTCCAGTTTTTTTCCCCCTAATTATTTTTAATCTATATACTTCCCCCAATTTAAGAATGCTCCCAATCCCATATAGTAAGTTAAATAATACCCACTCCCAATATTTATAACCAGATTCATACAAGAATAATCATCACAGATTAAATTATTTAAACAGAAAAGTAAGATTTACATGCATACCACTCAATTCTTATCTATTTACATATCTACAACTTAAATTTTAATTTTTACATATATACCACTTAACCTAAGTAAGAAAAGGTATATTTCATTTTTTTAAGTTAAAATAGTGGAATTTTTTATGAGATATGAAAGGTTTAGATGTATAAAAGTAAAAAATCAAAGTATAGATATTAGATATGAAAATACAAAATAATTGAGCGGTATTTACGTAAATGCCCCAAGTCCAAATCCAATCATATGCTATCTAATACTATTACTGCAGACGACTCAACTATGAGTGATAAAAAGTAAAGATCAATAAGGAAAAAAATCTGGCCATCAATCAGCCATACGCAAAGTGCCCTCCACATCAGCATGACGATAAGGGGATATATTATTCCAAATCCCAACAAAAAGAATCGAAAGGACAGCTTAAGTTCGAGATAATGGGAATTGGACGGCTTCAGGGAACCTTTAACAAAGAAAAGGGAGAGGAAAAAGTGCAAAACATGGGTGCCTGTTTATAAAAAAAAAGTTGGTTGATTCTATGAATCCCTTCTCTTATGCGCCTGTCATTTCAAATAGCTAGTGCTTTGTCCATCTGTTTGGCACGTGTGGTCGTGTCGTGTAAGACCTATGATGCATGTACATGAATCATGCTTGATCTTTTTTTGTTGCATATGAAGGTATTTTTTGCGTGTAATAATTTTTTTTTCCTGAATTAGATAATTCCAAATGAATTATTCTACCACATCAAAACAACAACAATTATAGAAAAGGGGAATTTACGTACATACCACACAATTCATATGTATTTAGCTTAAATATTCATATTTAACAACAACAATTCATATGTACCTAAATATTCATATTCACATGTTATACCACTCAAATCTTTAACATCACATAAAAAAAATATCATTATCATTGTCTTTTTAAAAGAGAAACACACATTTTCATGAATAAATTTATAATACCAAAGTATTATAAGTGTAAATATCAAACTGAGTGTTAGTTACGTAAATACATAAGAATTGTATAGAATGTATGTAAATTTCCCATAAAAATAGTTGATTAATAAATAGCAAACTAGCTAGCTAAAATCGACTTTTGTAAAAAGGCTCTTGGTGAGAACTAGTGTCGTATAAACAAAAAAAAAGACCTTACGATGCAGATATTTTGCTGAATTAAGAAAAAAGATATATTTTAATAATCACCTCGTAGAGAAACAGTTCAACTAATAACTTAGGTCACTCTTTATTGTTGATCCCCACAAATGTTGGACTAAAGTGTTTGAGGAAAGACGCCTAGAACTTAATAGAAACATAAACCAAGCCCAAAGAGCAAGAAAAAGAGAGGGAAGCTAAGTCTCAATGTGTTTGTTAAAATTGATTTACAAGAAAGCCGATCGAACCACTTTGAACATATAAGGGCTAGTTGAATCAAGTTACATAAAAGAATAGAAAGAAATAGATTTCATAAAAAAGCCTAATGAGATATCATATAAGCTTATCTTGTCCCAAATCGATTAGTATCTCCCGCTTTGGGAGAGGATTAAGGCTGAGATTACAGAAATGACTATGGTATAGTTTTAATCCATCTTGGCTACCTATGTGGTGGGTGTATTTGGTCTGAATTTAGCTGCTAATCAAGGGGGTTGAAAGAAGTTCCAAATTGAGGGTATGTTCTTTTGAGCAAATAATCTTATTAACGGTTGGCTTCATGATTTCCTCAAGCAAGTTTAATAGCTTAGTACTAAGGGTTTTGTTAGAGCTAACATCTAAGGGACTAATCTGAAATATAATTTTTGGTGACTCTAGCCATTATGAAACTTTAATCATTGAAAGCTTCAAGTCGTAGGTAATTCCATCCAGTTCTTAACTAGCGGGTTCTTGAATTTAATTTTGTTCCTTATAACGTGTTGATTAAACTGAATTGAACAAATACATTTGTAAATTAGTTTTTTTATTCTCTTGTTCCTCTTAAGAACCAATAAGAATATAAAAGTTCCTCAACAAACCCAATTCATCTACGGTACCTTGAGCAACAAGTTCATATTAATTTGAAGAAACGATTCAACATAGTGTATAGATTCATGTCATGTGTTCGACATATCAGCAGTGATTCTAATAAATTTGAAGCTTATGATTCATTTTCAGAAATTTATTATCTGAGCTTTAACCACTAGCTCTTGAATCTTCTGGGATCTTTGAAATAAGATGAAATTAGTCCTTTGTTGAATCTTCTGGGATATTCAATAAATGGATCAACCCAAAGGTTTTCGGAGGCCGCAACAAAACTTTGCTTTGTCACTGTGATTCTTATAGAACGCATAAAATTTAAATGGATCACAGGTATATTTCATTATACGCATTGACATTAGTTGGCAAAAATACTCTTCATCGTGGATGGTGTTGACAATGACACTCAAAAAGGAGTGTGTATTAAAAACCTTAGATGTTGACAAGATCTCTCCCTTGTTGAGTGATCATATGTCAAAATGCCATTGACTTGGTTCTCAAAATGGAATTCTATTTGAAATTGATAATTTGACTTATCATTCAACTATTGGTACGACTCATTCTGTTGATCTCAAAGAAACTGTTTTGAAAGTATTGTGGATCTGGAGTAAAAAGTTTTGATATTTTAGGCCATATGTTTGCATTCCTCTATATTGATATGAAGATTAGCCAACTCTAATAATTAAACCAATGTTCACAGCTACTACAAGTCTTGCATATAATTCCTTCGATGCCTTAGGCAACCAGTGCCAAAGTGATGATACTAAGAGAGTGACAAAATGGTGCAGGGAATCCTTTGAATCTTGTATGCTTAAGAGAGCTTACGAGTTCTGTAGTGACTTATGGGTGCCGGCGGACTAAAAAATGAATTTTCCTTTTGAAATCAGGGAAGGAGATAACGCTTCAAGATGAGGTAATCACAACATTGATGTCTCCTTTAAAGTAGTGAAAAAAAGCAAATAATGTTTAACGATGTTACTCATAATGAAAATAAAAATGATTTTCTCAAACTGAACAATGTAAATTTCCCCATATAAGGATCATGTATAATTATATTTGTTGAGATTTGTATCGAATGTAGGATTCTAATTGTAAGTATAAGAAGTCTAGGGATTTAGCCAAAATATTAATAAAATGAGAAGGTTCTTAATTGCAAAATCATTTTCAATTTAATATCAGAGCCCTAACCTTCTGGTCAGGCGCTCGATCATTGGGATCGTGATCGGCGTCGTTCGTGCAGAGACCGGCAACTCCGTCGTCGCGAAGCAACCGCGACCAGAGCTCGCTAAGAAGACAGAGAGAGGATCGCAGTTCGCTTTGGGAAGGCAGCGAGAGGGCTTCCGGTGACGACAGGGACGAAACAATCTAGGGCTCGTGCGCCGAGAGCTTTGGGCAAGACAGAAGCTTCGTGCGATTTACAGAAAAGGCGAAGCAGAGAGGAGCCGCTCGGGCTATGGGACAAACGTCGATCGCGATAGGAATGGTCGAGCAGCTGCGAAGGCAGGAAGTTCGATCGCACGGCTAGAAAGGTTCGTTGCAAGAAGGAAGAAGGATTGGCGCGTTTGTTACAGGGAGGTCAGAGCTTCCGGCCTTGTTACAATCGCGCAAAAGATCATCACACAAGGAGCACGAAGGAGTGCTGACAGAGAAGACGAAGTGTATAAGGGGCTTCGTGCGGTGACTTTGTGCGACTCCAACAAGAGAGCGGCAGACGGTTTGAAATGTCTGCATGAACAGAGCAGTGCAATCCATTCTATCGTGGCGGGTGATCGACAGAGTCGTGCGAGGAAGCGAGCAAAGCTCCGGTTGGATAGTGTCACGCGAGAACAGTGACAACGGCTTCATGCAGAAGAGTTAAAGAAGGGGAATTAGGCTTCTGTGGCTCATAAGTTGCACGAAGAATTTGTGACAGCGGGGAAGAAGGGCGAGGAATTGGATGCACAGTTGCTCATGGGAGGCTCCCTGGTGTGAAAAGTGGGACACCCAAATAAGATTTGTACAAAGCCAACCAAGGAGAGAGAGAGATGTGTAGATGTGGATAGCGAGAGAAAGACATGGGTGATCTTTACCGATGATGATCATAAGTTATTAAAGATGTTGAAGAGAAAACACAGAGCGGCAAGTGATATCACTGAGAATGTGTCCACCTTATCGTCATCTAAGAGGACCAGTACTGGTTATCCTCACTCAGCCAAATGTATTCGTGATACATGTTCTTGCATCTATATCCACCACAAGTTCACCATAATGGATAGTAGATTTTGGCGCATCTCGACATGTGACAGGTGTCGTTATTGAGTTTTTTTCTATACCCACCTAGCAGTTCTAGATTTTGGTGCATCTCGACATGTGACAGGTGTCGCTAGTGAGTTTTTTTCTATACCCACCTAGCAGTTCCAAAGAGCATTTAGAGAAGGGATGGACTCGGCCTTTACATCCATAGTTGAGAGTGTTAGAACAGGATAATCTGAGGGTAGTATGGAGGATGTATTTTTGTTATACCACAGGCGCATGGGACACTCTTTGTTTACTTTATTGAGTCATTTGTATCCATCATTGTATGAAAAGACAAATAAGGAGAAATTAATGTGTGATGCTTGTGAATTTGGTAAGCTCACAAGAAGCTCTTATGTCAATTCTGGGAAGAGGAGCTTTCATGTGTTTGATTTGATACATTCTGATGTATGGAGACATTGTCCTACTAGCTCTATGAATGATTATCGTTATTTTGTTACGTTTATTGATTGTTTTTCTCATGTTACCTGGATACATACTTGATGAGACAGAAGAGTTGGGTGTTTGTTTGCTTTAAAAGTTTTCACAAAGCAATCCAGGCCCAATATGGTACACTTATGAAGGCACTGAGATATGATAATGAGACATAATATATCAACAAAACATTTTGGGACTATCTGTCAGCTCAAGGGATACAATACTAAACCAAATGCTCATACACACCAACACAGAATGGAGTAGTAGAGAGAAAGAATCGACATATTCTAGAGGTAGCCCGGAGCATGATGAAGATAATGAATGTATCACAACATTTAAGTGGGTAAGCAGTGTTGATAGCTGCTCAACTGATTAACATGATGCCTTCAAGAGAACTAGAGAGGAAGTCTCCTTGTCAAATGTTGAAAGAAGTCAATAGTGGGAACCTTCCATTAAAGGTATCTAGATGTGTATGCTTTGTAAAAACAACAAACCATCTGTAGGGAAGTTGGATCCCAAAGTTGTGAAATGCGTGTTCGTAGATTATTCTACCACTCATAGGGGTTATATCTGTTGGAGCCTGATTGAGAAAAGACACTTTATGAGTATGGATGTGTCATTCAAAGAGTTTGAACAATCTATTCTTTGGAGGTGAATTCACCATTCGGTGAATTAACAAGCACTGGAGATATGAGGCAAGAAAGAGTGAGTAGTAGTGGTGATGGAGTGGTGCAAAAGGAAACAATGTAATGTATTGTGATATAGGATGAATCAGTTGAGAAGACGGAAATCGAGGAGGTTAAACCCAGAGATGGTGATATTCAGGATGAAATTAAGCTAGAGTATATATACGGAGGAAGAAACAAACTGAGGGAACAAAGTCTGCAGTGCCAACAAGTTCCTTGTTCTGGTCTTCCCCAACTTTTGAGGACCCTACACTAGCTACCTTTGTTTCAAAACTCTCAGGTGATATTGTTCATCCTCCGTCTACTTCTAACACCCCAACGTTAAGGAGGACTTCCTGCAGCAATGCGGGGCATTATCCTTATCGTTTTGGGTGGGAACTTGGCATTGCTACTTTTGTGTGGTGCATTCATTGCATCATTAGACTATATCTCTATACTAAAGTGTTAGCAAGTTGCTAAGGATGATCCCAAGTGGAAAGCGGTGTTGCATGAAGAGCTTGGGGCTCTTGATAAAAATCGAATATGAGAGATTGTACCACTAATAGTGGGGAAGAAAGTAGCTGGGTGCAAGTGGATTTTCACGGTGAAGCAAACTCCAAAAGGGAAGGTGAAGAGGTATGAAGCTCGACTAGTGACAAAAGGGTACAATCCGACGAATGTCATTGACTGCGATGAAACCTTTGCACTAGTAGCAAAGATGAGCACGATAAGGACATTAGTTTCTCTAGTACTGAATGGTGGATGAAGGTTACACCAACTTGATATGAAGAATGTTTTTCTTCATTGGGGGCTACTGGAGGAGGCATATATGGAGATACTACTAGCATTCAGTACATTCTAGACAGTGGGCAAGGTGTGTAGGCTCAAGAAATCATTGTGTGACTGAAAACAGTCTCCTCGAGTCTGGTTTGATAAGTTTAGAATGACAATTATTGGCATGAGATTTCAACGAATCAATGCAAACCACACGACGTTCTTCTGGCGACATGAAGGCCGCACTACCATACTTGTTGTATATGTAGATAACATAATTGTCACCGGTGATAATGAGACAGAGATTGCTCATTTGAAGGGAAGACTGGGGAATCAATTCAAGGTGAAGGATATGAGATAACTCAGATACTTTCTTGGAATTGAAGTGGCCCATGGATCTGAGGGGATAGTCTTATCTCATAGAAAGTATGTACTAGATCTCCTCATGGAAATATAAATGTGGGTGTGCAAACATGCAATCTCTCCAATTGATCAGATGGTCAAGCTGGGTGCAGAGGTGGGAAAATATGTTGATCGTGAGAGGTACCAGAGACTGATGGGTTGCCTGATTTATTTGTGTCACACTTGATCTGACATTTCTTTTGCGTAAAATGTGGTGAGTCACTACATGCATGATCCAAGGAAGTGCTATATGGATGTAGTGTATCAGATCCTGAGATACTTTAAAAGATCTTTAGGAAGAATGAGAATGTAGACATTGAATTTTTTTGTGACTTTGACTGGGCAAGTTGTGCAGATGACAAATGATCCACATTAGAATACTGCATGTTTGTAGGTGGCAACTTATTTTCGTGGAAGAACAAGAAATAGTTAGTTGTATCAAGATCAACAGCAGAGACATAGACAGGGCATGACATCAGGAGTTGGAGATAATGTGGATTATGTGACAAGATGGACTTATTGAATATCTTTCGCCCACCTTAAGGGAGAGTGTTGAGATTTGTATCTAATATAGGGTTTTATTTGTAAATAGAAGAAATCTAAGAGTTTATTTGTGAATGTTGTGTGGCTCTATATAAGCCAAAATATTAATGAAATGAAAAACTTTTTAATTGCAGAATCATTTTCAATTATATTAAACTTTGGTAGCAGTTGTGCCTTCATGATTCATGTCAAATAATGCTTGTTGATTGAATTGACAAGGGAGAGGAATCTCTATAGCACTCTCCTCATAAATATAATTCATTTTTATAAATAATCATATAATGTTGGAAGAACGACTCTTAAAGAAAAACAGGGTAATGTGAAGTGTCACTAGACACCAATCAAGTGAGCGAAAAAAAGGGACAACCACAAGGGCACAAAGGCTCAATTCAAGAGGAATACAGATGAACACGATGGTTCAATAACTAGGAGCAAGATGAAAACACTTAAAAAATTTATTTTTATTTAATATTATATAAATAGTTGTAAATCTATGTAGTTGTGATGTTTGTGTGTGGACATTTGTAATAGATTGAAATATTAAATTTTAACTCAAATATTTGAAATTTTAGAATTTATGTTTCAATTATCATAAGAAAATTATTTCAAATCAATAAAAACTCATAATTTGATATAAAATTTATTCAAAAGAATCAATTTTCAATTAGTGGCTTGCCACCACTAATTAAAGTGGAGGTTATGGATGGTTACACATAAATAATCACCTCTTTCATCCAAACAAGTGGCCCCTCCCCATAACGCTCTCTTCTCTTTTGTTTTATCAAATTTTCTTGTCCAAATTTTAAATAGAAGAATGAAGTTAAGTGGAGATTATTGATGGAACAAATTGTTTGGAGCATTCTGAAGGAGTAAAAACTTGGGGGCTATTCTCTCCAAGAGATGCTAATTTGGTGACTCTTTCTAACCCTACATCATGAGTAAGCTGTAAAATTTTATATATTTTGTGTTTCCAAATATCTTAAAGACATTCTTACCTAATTAAATCTCTACAAAAGACCATGAAGAGCATTTGCTATTTGGTCAACCAAGTATTATCACCTGAAGAACCTAGTCTTATTCTATAACCTATTTTGTTAACAAAAACTTCCTAAAAAATTATTAAAATTGTCACATCCACACAAAAATTCTAAAATTTAAATTTCATGTATTTTTAGTCCATTTATTAATCATAAGCCTACTTTCAAAAACCAAAATCTCATTTGTTTATTCGTCAAGAGAGATTTCCTCCTGACCCAATTTTTATTAAAATCTCAAAATATCTCCAACATGTTTAAAAAATAATAACTCTCTAGCTCATCTTTCAGCTCTTTGAATTAATATTTTCCAGAGTTTCAATCCTAAAGAACAATAAATTCTCCATTATAAATGTGTTTAATTTTAATATATGGCTCTTTAGGTTCTAGGTTAGCTTGTGTTAGCCAAACCTTTTGGTGCTTATTCAAACCTAGGCTATACTATAACGCCTAGGAGAGATATCAGATCCTCATCCATGTGGGGATAAATGAAGAGGAGCAGTTTGCAAAAAGCACTCAAATATTCCTGGGATTATCCTTGTAAAATAATTCCCATATGTTGTAGTTATTTTGAAATAATAATAGTTGTTAGGTTGCCTGTTATGTACGGACTACTTGCAATCATTGAGATGATCCATGATTTTGTTCATAGTGCCCAGCATAATTCACAATGACCACGCGGAAAAAGATTATCCAAAGTTGCAAGTTGAAAAAAGATCAAAACCTTAGCAAAAAATAGATTAAACACAATAAGTGAGAAAAGGAGAGGTGAGAAGTTCCAATGAGTCTCTTAGTAAAATGGTTTAAAAGGAAACCAATTGAAACCCTTTAAATATAAAAGAGTTATCGAATTCAGCTACAAGATAACAATTCAGATAGGAAATTATTTCATAGAGAATTCTAGTGAAATTTTATATAAATTCATTATGTCCAAACTTGACCAATGATCACTTAATTACAGAAAGATCAAAGGTAGTATGTTGCAAAGAGTAGGTTATATAGTATAGTTTCAAAGCAAAATTAAATGATCAATCCCGTTAAAGCTAGTTTTATAGCAAATGATTTGTTTTGAAGTTGACTTCCAATAAATGGAATTGCGAGCGAATATTCTTGATTTGACATAAATACCTAGCCATTTTGCAAGTACTCTTGATGAGTTAGCGAGATTATTCTTAATTAGCGGGCAACCAAGTGAGTCTCTCGAGGAAGTTCAACAATTTAGTATCGAAGGCTAATATAAAGCTAACTCTTATGTAACATATCTAAAATGCAATTTTGAGCAACTTGAGGTTTTAGGTGACTTTAAGCCCTGTAAGTTTTGAGTTACAATTAATTTAAGTTGGGTCTCAAAATGACTTTGTAAAAATAATTCTAATCCTAACAATGCATTATTAACCCCATTAAGGCACTTATACGTGTACAACATACATCTTATTCATATATAACACATTATAGAGGACAATATGTTTCATTTGTTTCTGTTCTCTTCATGTGTTCATTTTTTATTCTTATTAAAAAAGTTTGAAATAGATTTGTAAACATTTAAATATGACATATTTTTATAAATCTATATAAAATTTAACGAAGTTATAGTTTTAGACGTAGATATAAAAAAATTATGCTATGCTTTTGATTTAGAAATCAAATATGTCAACAAAAGAAAATGATTTGAAAATACTATAATAATGATCTTTTCAAATTCTAATGCTACTCTCCAAAAAATAATTTAAGAAGATTTTAACTGTTCAGACACACTTGATTTAAGCTATTTTTTTTTCTCCATTTTGAATTGGTGTTCGTTTCTATTCATTCAAAGAGTTAACATTTTGAATTTCTGGATGAACTTGTTTTTTTGTTCCTAAATTTTTAAGTCATGTTAGATGCTTGATATGATATTGAATCCATGTAAACATGGCTCGTTGACATTGATACAACCTTGTGCTGGATTGATTCTATTCAGGTTAGGCAAACATGAGCTTAACTTGGCTTATTGACTTTGATTTTAGTTCGACCCTAAAAGTTGACTAAATTTTGAAGCCCTCATTTAAATCTACTTAAAAGATAAACTTATATCTTTGAACATAAATTAGTTTGAAACGTCTAATAATTAGAAGAAAAAAAATTATTTTCAAATTATTTTTTTAATAAACTAAAGGAAAAAATAAAAAAGCAAGGGGCATTTACATGCATACCACATGGTTCCTATGCATTTATACATTTAACACCTAAACATTCATATTTACATGCATACCACTCAAACCTTTAACATCACATCACAATCACAACTTTTTTAAAAAGTTAAATACACATTTTCATGAATAGGTTTATGACATATAGAAGTTACAAATCTAAAAATCAAACTTTGGGTGTTAGATTTGTAAATACATATAAATTGTGTGGTGTGTATGTAAATTCCCCAAAAAACAGACCTTTTTATAACTTCAGATTAGAGTTTTAAGTAAGAATTAATTTGACGTTTGAAAGATGTTCTGATATTGTAAGAATGAAACTCTATTATTGTTTTAGGATTTTTGAATTTACACCCATTCGTGCGAGAGCTTTATGTTTTCAGTCAAAACTGGGGCGATTGGGAAATGAAGCTTAGCAAAAGCCAAGTTGAATCCGTCCAGTCATGAGCAGCTCATAGAAAAATATGAAAATAAGAAAATATTTAGCTTTTAAAGAAAAAAAAATTCACAGGGTAAATAAAATCTTTAAACTTACTAAACGGTGCCACGAACTAAGTTTTCTTATATGATGGATCAAATTAGTCTACTAAATAAAAATTTTAAAAATCGTTTCGGTCTCTTTAACTCAGCTGCAATTCCTTAAAAAATAGTTGTGAAACTGTTAAATCATAATTCGATGCTCAAAAAGTTATTGTGTTTATTACAATTTTTTTTTTTCAAGACAGACTATCTAAAATGCTGCTACGGTATCTAAAGTGATGAGAAAAGACAGATTAATCTTAATGTTCAAAAAATAAAAATAAAAGTCACACAAAACTTTTCTCAAATAATAAAACAATTTAACATGAAAATACGCATATCAATAAGCAGGAATCTGACTCAGATTAGGTCATTTTAGCCCCACATTGGCCACCAAATCCGGCCAGTTTGATCCCAATCAGCGTTTGAAAATGAAAAATCTACCACATAAATCTCAAAAAATGAGAGAAAGAAGAAGAAAAATAGCCGCGAGAGGATTCGAGCTTGGAGATTTCCTTCATTAGGGTTCTTATTGTCCAACACAGAAATCTCATGAAAAAAAATACAAACAAGCAACTAAAGAGAAATCTCATGTTAAGAAACAATCAAGCAACTAAGCAGTTGAAAGAAAGGCAAAAACAAACTTACAAATATGTATGCATAGCCCATACTTTGATAAAGAAGAGCTTTATCTTACCTCTTTAAGTATAATTTCTTCAGTCTTCTGCTTCTCCGCCTATTCTTTCTTCTCCTACTCGTGTTGCTGTGAGAGCTCTGAAGAGAAGAGAGGAGGACGAGGGATTTAACGAAGAAGGGGAGAGGGAAATTGAATAAAATAAATATTTAAAAAACTAAAAAAAGAAAATGGAGTGGAGGGAATCTTTGGACGTCTGAAAGGGCACTACTCGCGGTTCCTGGTAGGCGTTAGAATAAATCGTAGAATAATCAGAAAAGTGTCATGTAAAAGAAAAACCTCCTCAAATAAAATTACGTTGGGGAGGTGGCCCGATAATATAAAGGAATATATTTCTCATGTTATTCTGTGTTATTTATATGTTATTATATGTTATTCAGATGTTATTGTATTCTGGAAATATTCCCGATGTTATAATAACACAATAATATATCAATAATACTTGAATAACACACAATGACACCTAAATAACATACAATAACACCGGAATAACATGGGGGGAATATTCTCTAGTGTTACCGGATCGATCACCTACACGTCGCAATTTCATGCGGAGTCCTAATGTAATATTTTTTCCATGTAAAAAGAGAAAAAAATTACAATTTATATTACATTTATTTTTTTTAAAAAAATATTTTAAAACTTTATTCTAGGAAATCAAAATATTCTGAAATTATTTTAATCCTTTCCTTTTTGGAGTAATGCTCTATGCTTTAATTTAAAATTGATATTTATAAAAGTTTACTTAGTATTAAAATTAACATAACTCATAGAATTTTAACTAAAATTAACATAGTCTATTTTTAGAAGTATCTACTAAAAATAGACTATTTTATTTGAAATAAGGATATTTTAGTTAAACTAAGCTAGTTTATTGAATTAATTTAATTTTATTAAGTTATTATTTAGGTGTAAAATATTTATTATTTTATACTAAGATTATTTGAACATGCAAAATTAAAAAAAAATAAAAATTGAATGCAAAGCACAAAGCCACAAAGAATCAAGTAGCACAAGTGGCCCATTCTGGCAAAGTGGTTAGGATCCATGGCTCCCATCACATATTTACTGACTTTATAATTAGCTTGCTCAAAAATGTTATGAGAAGAATTAAATAAATTAAAATTAGTTTATTAATGTAATAATTTTCAATCAATTTTAAATTAATAATTAGTGTTTTTTTAAAATATATTATGACATTATTGCTTTTTTTTTTGCAATTATTGACTTTTTAATTACTAGGAACGCCCAATTTTGTGACCAAGAGAAATGTCGAAATATAATGATTTCGGCATGTATAAAAAATATTGTAAGACAATACATACAAAAAAAAAAGTTACACATTGAATATATAAAAAATTAAAAAAAATTAAAAATAATCAAAACAGTATATTATTATAAGTTGATATAAGACTCCAAAAGCTGCAATTTTGCTTCCTTTAAGCTCAGGGAACAAAATAACATATACAACTAGAGGGATAATCCGCTTTTCATTGTAGCCCAATGAGACCCAAATATATTGATCCAACATAGCCAAATGAGGCCTTAATTTGTTGATCCAACATTTGAATATATATATCTAATGGTCGAGGTTTGTAAAAGAGATTTATGCAACTAAAGGAGGCAAGGGGTTGGGGGTAGGGGCTATAAGTCCTTGAATAGTATCAAGGCATAACAACGACCTTGGACCTTTATGCTCTTATGCAAGAGTAAAAATAAAAATAAACAAGGTCTCATACACCCCTATCTACAAAGTGAAATCAATGAAAATGGAGTCGTGCTATTTTAGAGGTAGAAAATGACTTTTCGCATGGACTCCAATGACGAGGATATGTGATTGAAACAAATTTCTTCTTCTAAATTTCCGACATAATATAAGATTTATTTTGATTATAACAATCTAACATGCTACCATAATTAATTATACCATGAGCATGATTCTTGAGGAGCACTTTCGAATAAGGATGAATGTTCATGTCATTAAGATTTTTTTTTTCTAATTTTATTTATTTAAATTTATGTCGGATGTATGATACGAGCAACTCTAAGGGTAAAAACTAACTACAAAGGCTAATCTATTTTTAAGTTTGATGGACAAAAGGGTATAAATTATTAGTATTAACCTTGTTACATAGCCAACTTAAATTCAATTTTATAATATAGAAGAAGGTTTAAACTTGAGCTTGAGCATGAGCAATGCTTTTACAATGAGCTCACACATGGCTAGCCCGATTAACATGGGCTTGAGCTTGATTAATGAGATGAATATCAACTCGAGAACTCATGGTACCCAAAATTCTCAAAACCCTCATGGTGAGAGCTTATTGGATTTTCACTAGAGCTTACTAGTGATGGCATTGCTGCGAGAAGTGAGGAAGTCACAGAAAAATAAGCATTGAAGGCAAGCCACAAGCATCTCTGAAATAAGTAAAGAAGTTATAATGGGAACTCATTGGAGAAGGCATCAATGACTAATTAAGTCTTCCAATGAGGTCATTTGGAGACAACATCCATAATGAATATAAAATTGCATTAGGAGCTCATAGAAGAAGACATTGATGGAACAACTATGTTCGACGAAGAAAAGTTCACAAGACTTGCGAATTTAAGCTTATTTCTCCAATTGCCGTTGAGCAAACGGTCAAGAAATAAGGTTTAGAATTAAAAATAAAAATAAAGTAAATACCAAAAAGCAAGAACCATATCACAAAAGTAGAAAATAAATAGCCCTAACATATTATAATTCTCATATAATTACAGAAAATGTAAATGGTTTAACTAATCTATCCCTTCCAAAAGGTTGTAGTATAATGTCCTTGGGTTATAGTTTGGTGAAGGCAAAATGGGAGGATGCATAAAGGCAAGAAAAAATTGTTTTGAAGATGTTGATGACTCATGGTGCTGCTAAAATGAGGACAACGATGATTTTGAAACTACAGCCTCACAATTTATTTTTAAAATTTGCAATTTGTTTCCCCCATGAATCACTGACTTATAAATATCATCACTGGGGGAATTATAAAAAATTAGGTACATAAACTAATACCCTTAATCAAGGTATTAAACTCAATTAAGCTAAACAGGCACATCAGATGGGTAATCCCCAGGATGTTTCTTAACGGTTTGGCGAAGAACCTGCTCCTGTTCTCGCAGGTTCGAAGGCACAATGTCATAAACATCAGTGAATAATTCTTCCAATGACGGCTTTTGCGCTCTCTCTGCAGCCTGAATTGCTTGCAATAACTGCATACAAATATAGCAAGAGATTCTTTATATTGGATATGAAGCACTTGATGCAAAAAACTCATTTCTGGATATTTAATCTGGAGTAAAGTTATCAAACTTGAATTTCTAGTTCAATTAGCGAATATAAATGCAATCAATTTAACAATTCAATTCACCTCTTTCCTGACACTCATTCTAAACTCAGATTCAGCATCATCACACCACCAGCCATTCCTCTCAATCCACTTTCTGTATCTGGAAATAGGGTCTCTGGCTGACCTCCAATGCTCGATTTCATCGGCCGGCCGGTATTTCGTCGAGTCGTCGGATGTTGAATGATGTCCAACTCTGTAGGTTAGTGCCTTGCATATTTAAAATAAGGGGCATTCACATACAAAGCAAACAATTATTATGCATATATATATATCACACCTAAACTTACATATTTACACGCATAGCACGCAAATTCTTAATATCACATCAAAAATAGCATGATTACCATTTTTTAAAAGTCAAAAACATCTTTTCATGCATAAGTTTAAAGCACCAAAATGCTATGTATGTAAATATGAAAGTTTAAGTGTGGAATATATAAATACGTAAGAATTGTGTGCTACGTATGTAAATTTCCATTGAAAAGCATTTAGAATCATAATGAATTTATTCAAAGTTGTGCAAGTAGATTGTAAAGGCTTTCACCTCAATTAAAATTGGCCTGGCTTCACATACAGCCATCTCTCTGGCTAAATGAACTGCACTGTATACAGCAAGAGCATCATTTCCATCCACCCGAATGCTCCGAATGCCATAAGCTTGGCCTCGTATGACGGCGCCATCGCCTGGTAATGCAGAAACTAAATTATAAATGTAAAAGAAGAAATATCTGCTTTAATAAAGGCAAGAAAATGCAAAGAGAACCAACTTCTAAATTGTTCTATGGTGGGAGTGCTAATTGCCCAGCCATTGTTGCGACAGAAGAAGATTACAGGAGACTCGGTCACAGCAGCAAAATTTAGTGCGGCGTGGAAGTCTCCCTAACATACATGATCATCAAAAGACTCAGATGAGAAGCAAGTTACTACAAGCTAAGGCACAATATATAAATGGAGAGTAATATGCCAAAATAGTCTCTTGACTATTTACATGGAGCCATTTTAGTTCTAGAGTCAATAAAGCTGCCAAATTAGTCCCCATACGTTTTAAATTGAGGCTGAAATGGCCCTTCATGTGGACTATGTCAATCCATATTAAAAGATTTCGAAGATTAAATTGATATTTTTATAGAATCTGGGACTAAAATGTTTCAAACATACCTCACTTGTGCCTCCGTCGCCGAAATAAGTGACAGCACAGGCATTCTTCCTATCCATCTTGAGGGAATAAGCAGCTCCAACAGCTTGTGGAAGCTGTGTCCTGAAAAGTTCGATTTGTTCATCAGCTAGTTTGATGTGTAATCTTTTCATCCCATTTTATGTTGAAAAGGTTACTTACGCAATTGGCGACGAAATGGTGAAATAATTATATTTTTTCGATCCATAATGAATTGGCATCTGCCTTCCTTTACCATAGTCCGATTTATTGCCAAAGCATTGGTTTGCAAACTCTTGAAGAGTGAAGCCCCTCCATAAGAGGACGCCGGGCTCCCTATACTATATGGTTTACATAGTTTTTCTTTTTTGCGGAAGAAAAATAGAGTAATTTGAGTGATATTCCTAAAAATAGAGTTCTAACCTGAGGAAAGATGACATCTTCATTGCTAAGAGCAGCTGCGGATGCAACATTAATGGCTTCTTCTCCGGTCGAAGTGAGATAGAAGGATATTCTTCCTTGTCTCTGAGCTTCATAGAAGATGGTGTCCATGATTTGTAGAGTGATCATGTCCCTATACATTTTCACTGCTGTTTCTTTATTTAACTGATGAAAGAAATGTATCCATTTGAGATTTGTTTGCTCAATGAACGGGGAGGCAGAAAATATAAATTTTCAAAAATTAGTGAGTAAAAAATGGGACCCCAAAATAATCATATTTAAGGGCTCTTTGGAAACGGATTTAAGTGAGATTTAACTTAAAATCTACCAGACAGAAAACAAATGGCAAACATTAAATCCTGGATTTGATAAATCCAGTTTATTCACAATTGCTTTCAGATTTGTCTTAAATCCTTGATTTACTGAATCCCGATGTTGGCATGATTTACTAAATCAAGATTTTGCTGAAATTGTTACCAGACGGCCCCTTAAACGTTTAAACTAAGTTCGTAATATGAAAGCGAATAATTTACTTTTTTTTTAGTTTTGTGCACATGAATCTTCACCAGATTTTTAAAAACTTGCCTCTTGAAAACTGCTGCCTGATATTGTTTGCCCATTGTCATCAAGAACTCTATAGCAGCTTATTCTCTCGCCCGTGGACTCCGATAGGAATCTCATCTCTGGAATGAACATAACCTTTCCGCCGGGAAAATCCAAGACCTGTCGCAATATAAATGACAGATATTAAGCACAATATTTGCACAAATGTATAGTAAATCCATACAGTTGTAAGATTCATTTGCCAAAAAGNCACACACTGTGTGTGTGTGTGTGTGTGTGTATATATATATATATATATATATATATATATATATATATATATATATATATATATATATCTACGTACATACATACATACATATATAGATAAATACCATACATAGATGCATGCATGCATGCACGCACATAAAAATATACATACATACATGCATGCACGCACATACATACATACATACATGCATCATTCATCCATGCNTATATATATATATATATATATATATATATATATATATATATATATATATATATATATATATATATAAACTACTCTAATCACACAAATTCAACAGTTCAAATCGAGATTATACAACAGTTGATTCACCGTACAAAAGTTAGAATAAAACAATTTGAAAAACAAGGACTCCCTCTAATTTGGATTTCGAGTCCATACATATGAATGTTTACACCACCTCATTTGGACAACACAACATCTGTATTAGCTTGAAATACATACACATTACTAAAAGAGACGNTGTAGGTCAAATATTATAGTTTATGATGTTTCATGTTGCATCCAATGAAGGAAAACTTTGTAATTTTCGTTGTATGAACTAACAGATTCAATATTTCTCTAAATTACAGCAAACAACCGTCGAATTACATGCATCATTAACTAAGCATCTTGAGGTGATAAAATAACATAATAATTGTAAAGAGGAGGCTCAGCTAGGAATATGAATGAAGGACATCCCAATGCATAACGAAACATAACACCAAGGGAGAAAGTGCAAACAGAAGATATAGAAGAAGTTGACACTTATCTCCTATGTGGAAGTCTGAGGTTTGCTTCCTGAAAGAATTAACTGCCTTTAATTTAAAGCAAACAATGCTCTGGTCCTTCTTATGCCAATTCATTTGATACCAGTTATTGTGGTTACCAAAGTTGCACGCAGCTTAGCTTTCTGTTTCAGCGCTCAGTAGATTTCCTAATTGTTTATGGTTCTTTATTATTATTGAGTAGAGAACATGGTTCAAAAGCAAGGAAGGGTGAAATGTAGGGAGGGCATATAGTAAAAACTCAACCAATGGAGTAACTGCATATAAAATTGCACACATTAACCGCTTCTGATTCAAAAGTAAAGAAACAGGCAAATTGGCCCATGAACATGCAGAGAGGATTCAAAATTGCCATTTCAATTGAAATGAGCACTCCTGTAAGAAGTAAACCATAAGAAGCAAAATACTTATACAGACAAAAGAATCACAAGAAATAAAAGGTCTTCATCTTCCACTTTTCATGGAAGTAAAAGGTAGCTGCCTTAATGTCACAATCTATTTGAAACTGAATGTTTTGTATCATCCAACTATATGGATAAAAAATGTTGTAACAATTAAACCACAGCAAGTAAAATTATTGAAACCATCAAAACATACCTGATTCCATGCCGAGTTGTTAAATATGTCATTTTTAAGCAGTTCATTACAATAGTCAAGCTCATTTTGCCACCCACCTAATGCCTCAAGAACCCACTGCATGTGAGGGTGCAACTAAGTCACCAATCTTAAAGGATAAAGTAAACTGAGAGTTAGACCAACGCAGGTAAGAAATGAAATGGTTTATTCCCGTCCCGGATTTGAAAAAAAAAGTGGTACAAAATCAAAGTTAATATTCATGGCCTATCCTCTTTTATGTGAATTTAAAATACAGAATCATGAGACTTTTTAATAGAGAAAACAACCTATGATTATCTCCGCATATTAAAAAAGTGTGATCTTTTTTTACCAAAATAATTCAGCTATATGTTTAAAAATACAACTAACCTGTCTATGAGACCAGGCATGATAGTTTTTAGCATCACTAGCAAATATCTTTTTGGTAAATTCAAGCTCCTTCTGTGCAACTTCTGGACCCAGCTTCTCAGCAAGCCACCGCTTATGGTGCCTACATTATGAATTAAAATATGAAGGTATTTTAGGGTTGCACAAGATGATGCCATCTGAGATGTCTATTTCCACTCATCAGCCAATAGTTTTTGCGCATGTCAGATAAGTATTGTTTAGAATGTCATGTCAATCTCATTGTCCTTATTTGTCAATTTATTATGCGTCACAGCTAAACTAATCATTTGTCATTGTGAACATGCCTATCATTGACAATGTTATTAGAGTTAGAATGTCCCTAAATTTATGATTAGAACTATGAATAGTAGGCATTTGGTTTTGAATCAAGAACTGGCATTTGTTGCAGCATTATATCTTCAAATTAATAGGCTTCTCTTTTCCTAAACGTAGAACTTCAGCTTTCTTATTACCACTGACCACCCTTGTTTTAGAGCATTTTGAAGAAGAAGAATAATCTTAATGTAATTTGAATAGATATGCAAAGCTTGATTTCTCCTATATATTTTTTCCTAATTTCTCAAGATTGAGGACGCAATGGAGAAAAAGGATTCATGTGGCCGACCCCACGTAGTGGGATTAAGGCTTTGTTGTTGTTGTTGTTGTTGTCTCAAGATTGAGGAGAACTGCGGCTAGAGAGGTTGCTTGGGATGCATGCAAATGGGATAAGAGAGAGAGGTGTGAGGGAAGGATGTAACGGTCTCATTTCAGATACAGAAGAGATAGGAAACGAAAAATTGGGGAAGATAAAGTGAATGGTCGGGCAATCGAACAGAAAAGATAGAAAGCCAGGAGTCATGAAAAGGAAGCGAAAAGTAGAGATGCCGAAGGGGGAAATTCACTCTATAAATCGAGTGTGAGACATGAGTTTGGGCGTGCGGTCAAAAAAAAAGAGGAAGAAAGAAAAAAGTTATTGTCGAAGTAGCAGACACTACAAGTTTTTTTATGTGCAAAGATAGACATCAAAGCCACGAAAGGAAGCAACATACTCTTTTGTGCAAGTCAATTCGAATCCCAGCCGATCAAAATCGAGAAGGAAGGAGGAAGAGGTGATGTGAGGCTTACTTGCGAAAATTTCCTTAAATTCCGTCGCACTTACGAGAATGATAAGGCCTCGGGTGGCTCTCTAGACTATCACCAGCAGCAAGCGGGAGGAAGAAGATCTCCTATTGAGCTGAGCTAGAGGAAGGATCCTCGTGCTCCAAGATGAGAAGAAGATGAAGTGTGTGCGCTTGGAATTCAATTGGAGGAGTTCCGTCAAACTTTGAGCAGTACGATAGGTCGGAGAAGAGAGGAGAAGATGCGGCTGCATGGCTTTATGCGGGTTAGACCAAAGGTAAGGTTTCCTAAACTTTAATTTTTGAATTTAATATAATATTAACTATTAGTTATTAATAGTAAGGTTTAAATAAATCTAGTTTTAAACTAAAGAAATTTTATAATAAGAACAATTAGGACTTGATTTTATTTAAGTTCAATCGATTATTTAATAATAAATAATTAAGCAAATATAAATGTAAATGTATGTATATAGGACTGTTGTAAGTTATAAATTTCATAACTAGAAAGTTAAACTAACTTTCTTATCAATATTTTTTAAAGCTTAAATTGTTTAAAAGAAATAGTTAAATGAAGATAACAATTAGTATAATAATAATAAAATAATATGATATATCAAATGATCAAATTAAGGCAAATTGCCTTTTAATAATAAGATTAACATATACTAATAATTTTTATGCACTTGACTTTAGGTATCTCATTGAAGGTAAGTGAAGACAATGTTTAGAATTATCAATGGTCGAGATGAGTATTCATGGTATTCTACTATGATGGTATTTTACTTCTTCTAAACTGAATGCATTAATTAATACTTTTATTAATTATCTGGTAAATGATTAAAAATTCATGATTTTTTAATTCTAGTGAACTTTTGTTCATATTGAAGGGATGGTATGTGCATATCATTATTGAATGATTAACTGCTATGCAAATGAGAAATGAATATTTTTTATTAAGTGATATTTTTATTGAATGTTTGTATGTGAATGATTAACTATGATGGAGGCACCCCTTGATGGTAACAGTGGGGGAACACTAAGTTATTTGTGCACATAAATGAAAAAAGATATTGATATTGATGTGTCTTGATTGACACAATTTTTAGGCGATGCTCCTGTGACAATTGTATAGACATGAAATGATATTTATATGATACTAATATAGACTTCTGAGTAGCATGTTAAAGGTTTATATTGATTTATAAAGAAACTTAACTGACATGCATATTGTTCTTTTTTCATGTATTGTTGTAGTTTAGGAATATAAATATTCACTAACTCGTTTAGCTCATTGTTATTTTAAACAAGCTTTTCAGGTTAATTAAATAATTAAAAGATGAGCGATAGATGAAAAAATGTTTATAGAAGACGTTGGCAACTAGCAATGAGATACATTTAAATATATTATTTTAATTTAATTTAACTAGTGGTAATTTCATTTATAACTTATAGAAAATGAAGATGAAAACTTAATTTCTCACTGTATGACCGTCTGTTCCTATCTTAATTAATTCCAAGACCTGGGTCGGGTCATGACAGAAGTAGTATCAAAGGTCATGGTTTAGGATTAAATAATTGAATATTGATGAAATAGCCAATATGATAATTATAAAATAGTTTTAATAATTATAAAAATTAAATTTAACTCAAAATAATAATTATTATCCATTCAGACATAGTGATACACTTAAAATCATATAAGAAAAAAATCTGATAGAAAATGAAGTATAACATATTATAAATGTGAACACAAATGTCCTCACTCAAATGATGGTGACGATGCTCGGCTGATTCAGTGTTCCAAATCACAGTCTATCAAAAGTGATACAATCATTGTGGATAAGTACTTAAAGATATTTCAAGTTCTGTGTCCACCTTTGTTCAAGAGAACTGAAGACCCAGCTGAAGTGGAGAACTGGTTAATAAGGATAAAGAATATACAAGATAGCATAGCTTATCTAGATTAAAGAAGAGTACTATTGGCGACGTTTGTGTTGGATGGAAAAGCCGAAAGATGATGGCGTGAGCAATGTCTGGATAGCTTGGGCAACATACCCAACACGATGGCTAGTTGGGAGAAATTCGTGGAGTTATTCAGAGAATGATTTGTACCCATATCCACTCAACGATAGATATAGGACAAGCTTAGCAAGCTGAGGTAAAGGGAAAAAACGGTCATGCAGTACGAAACAGAATTCATTGCACTATCAATGTATGCTCCACAGTTGATCGCTACTGCAGAAGAAAAGTACTACAAATTTCTTTCGAGATTAAAAGATTTCATCAGAAAGCCATTGGTGCGTTTGGGGATCAATGAATACTCGGTATTGGTGGAAGAAGCTAGAAGAGTAGAGATCCACTATCAGCTTACTCAAAAGCATAAGTAGATGCACAAGAGGAAGACTACAAGAGAACATGTAGATCATCATAATGATCCAATGAGAAGAAGTCCAAGAATAATTTGGATGGAGTTAGCAGAGGTACGACTCAGGATACTTGAGTCACTTGTACCAAATGCGGGAGACAACATAAATGTGAATATTTGATGGGTTCTAACACTTGTTATTGGTATTGTCAGTCTGGTTATATAGTAAGATATTGTCCATCTCTTGGCCGAAAAAGCGCCGAAGATCATAAATCTGATGGAGCTTCTTAACAAAAGTCGGTAGGCGGGCAGAAAAAGATAAGAGTCAATAGCCTCAGCTTCTAACCAAGGTCAATCAAGACAATGGGTTCGAACTTGGGAATATTCCCTTACTCATAGTGAGTTTGAAGAACCCACTGCTATTGATGGTGATGAGGTCTGACTTGTTTGGCAATTTCTTATATAAGAGTACTTCCCTAGAAAACTTTCTTGTTTCAGTATTGTATTATGAAGTATAGTTGAGTCACCTTGTATCGAGTCTTTATCTTTATAGTGATTACTTTTCATGAATGACCCTAGTTACACGGATAGCTAATGTTCACCCGCTTGCATTCTATTTACAAATTTCGAGGACAAAATTTTTTGTAAGTGTGGAAAATTGTAACTAGGGGGGGAATGAAGAATCGGGGAGGTCGGGCAGTCGAACAGAAAAGGTAGGAAGCGAAGAGTCAGGAAGAGGAAGCGAATAGTAGAGAAGACGAAAAGGGGAATTCACTCTATAAATTGAGTGTGAGACTAGAGTTCGGCTGTGGACAAAAAGTAGAGGAAGAAAGGAAAGAGAAGTCGTCGAAGTAGACGCTACGGGTTTCTTTACGTGCAAAGATAGGCATCGAAGCCATGGAAGGAAGCAACATACTCTTTTGTGCGGGTCAATCTTAGCCCNTTTACGTGCAAAGATAGGCATCGAAGCCATGGAAGGAAGCAACATACTCTTTTGTGCGGGTCAATCTTAGCCGATCGAAATCGAGAAGGAAAGAGGAAGAGGTGATGTGTGTCTTACTTGCGAACATTTCCTTCCATTCTCTCAAGCTTACGAGAATGATAAAGCCTCGAGCGGCTCTGTATATTATCGTCAGTACAAACGGGAAGATGAAGATCTCGCGTCAACCCGAGCCGTAGGAAGGATCCTCGTGCTCGAAGAAGAGAAGGAGAGGAAGTGCGTGTGTTTGGAGTTCAATTAGAGGAGTTCTGTCAAGCTTCGAGCAAAACGATATGCAGGAGAAGAGAAGAAGAAGAAGCTGCTGCAAGACTTTTCGTGCGTTAGATNAAGAAGAGAAGGAGAGGAAGTGCGTGTGTTTGGAGTTCAATTGGAGGAGTTCTGTCAAGCTTCGAGCAATACGGTATGCAGGAGAAGAGAGGAAGAAGAAGCAGCTGCAAGACTTTTTGTGGGTTAGACCGAAGGTAAGANATATATATATATATATATATATATATATATATATATATATATATATATATATATATATAAGTATGTATGTATAGCACAAAAAAAACGACCTCGCCGAGTTTCAAGGATCACCGCCGACGGAGATGCAGCAACAACCACGGACCTGCAGGGCCGACCACTTAAGGCCAGTCATACGAAAGACCGCCCGACCGACCATCTCTTAAAAAACAAAAAACAAAAAAATTAACAGTTGAGATAACTTTTGTTTTTCACCATCCCTAAAACTCCGACCACCTCATCCACCGGCTGGCCGCCTCCCCTTCCAATCGGTTGCCTTGCCGCTTCGGCCAACCACCATGGTCGGCCAAACTCTTAAAAATAGAGATTTACATAAATAACAGCCACAACTTGTCAACCGTTCTCTAGCTGGCCACCTCGCCCGTCGGCCGGCCCCCTCGTCATTCCGGTAGGCCAACTCTTTAAAAATAACAGATTTTACATAAATGACATAGAAACTTGTCTGTCGGCCGGCCACCCACTGGTAGGCCGGGCCTTCACGTCGCTCCGGCAGGTCACCCATTTTGTCCTTAGATGGGGCAACCCTCTCTCTCTTTCTCTCCCTCTCCTCCACCCTCTCGAAATCCAAACCCTATTCCTTGGGCACGGTCTCCTGATCAGATTTGGATTCAACATCCTAAAAAGTGCAATGAGCATAGAGCATGCGCCAACAAGACAAAAAATCTTTCAGATTGGAGAAAATCAGATGACAGAGAAACAAAAAATCAAAATAAGAAATCAAAAAAAGAAGAGAAAATGAATAGAAGAACAAGAGAACCAGAAGATGGAGACATAAAGTGACAAGATAAAAATCATAAAGCAAAAAGATGACAATACATAAAGTAAAGAAAAAAATAAAAGGAGGAAAAGACAAAAGTAAAAAAAGAAAATGACCCCTCTCATACCCAAAAACTAGAAGACCACGTACAAAAAAATAAGAGAAAATAAGCACCTTCTCACTCTGCCTCATTTACTTATTGTTCATTAAGAAATAAATAAATGAAATAAAAGAAGAATTTAGATAAAGTAAATACAAATAAAAAAGAAAGATAAAAGACATCGTTCTCACTAAAGTCTCTCCTGTGGGAGAGCATTCCAAAAATTAAGATCACTCTCCCTGTTTAAGCCTCCCCTCTGAAGCGAGCTAACGAGTTCTCTCTAAGTCTCCCCTCTGGGGCGAGCCAACAAATTCTCTCTAAGCCTCTCCTCCGGAATAAGACTGAAAGCCTCCCCTCCAGGGCGAGCAAAATGAGCTCTCTAACTCTTTCTCCAAGGACAAGCATCCCAAAGATCACTCTCTTGCCTTGACTATCTCTTCCGGGAAGAGCAAACAAAGCTTCTAGCCATTCTCAAAGCTCAAGTTGGAAGAAGCTATGGAGGTGGTTCCCTACCCCAAAGCGACAAGATCCGCAAATGGTACAACACAAATCATCACACTAGCAAGTCTCGGAGGTTACCCCGATGAAGGTAGCGACAATACCGTCTAAGACAAGACGTAAGGTGAGGCCCGCCGGAGGAGACGTTACGATAAGGGTAAGAAAGCGGAGGAGACGTTACGATAAGGGTAAGAAAGATGGATAAGGAACGAGCTTGAGTTGTGAGAATTTTTCTATCCAAAAAATCCAAAAAGCAAGTTTGATTAGATTTTTTGAAGATCTGAACATTAGCAGATGATTGTTTTTTTTGAAAAGGCTTATTCACTAAAAAATAGCGAGAAGACTTAAAAATTTAAGGATTATGGAATAATGCTTTCGAGACTATAAGTTTTCCATTCTTATCACTGCTTTGTCTTCAATAAGAGAAAAACTCGGAGCCTTCTTGTATATCTCAAAAATATGACATCGTCAAGCCGCTATGATCGTCGCCGCCAGAGGCGACAGCAACCACAGACCTACAAAGCCGGTCACTTAGGCCGGCCATATGAAGGATTGCCCGGCCGGCCACCTCATAAAAAACAGAATAAAATAAAATTTAAAAAAATTATGTTGCTGAGATAACTTTGTTTTCACCATCACCAAATCTTGTCGGCAAGCCTTTGGCTGTCACCTCACCCATCGGCCACCTCCCCCTCCTATCGGCCGCTTTGCCTCTCCAACCGACCTCTTAAAAATAGAAATTTACATAAATAGCACTCAAAACTTGTCGGCCAACCACCTTGCCAGCGGACCACGTCCTCCTTCGGACAACCACCATCGCTCTGACTGACCAACTATTAAAAATAACATATTTTACATAAATGACATATAAACTTGTCAGCGTCCTCCAACCGGAAACCTCGCCCATCAGTCGGCCAGCCACCTCGCTGCTCCGACCGGCAACCAATCAGGCCAGCCACCTCACAATTCAAAAATTTACATGCATACCACTCAATTTTTATTACTATTTAAATACAATAAAAGAAGGTATTTTATATTCATACCACCCAATCCTTCATCTTTATATAGCTGACACCTCAACAACAACAACACCAACAACAAAGCCATAATCTCACTACAATCCTTTTTCTCCATTGTGTCCTATTTAGTATCATAATTTTCCATTTAGTTCTAATAAATTAAGATCATTTTTTATACAATAAGCCCAAGTCTTCCTAGGTCTAACTCCGCATTTCTTAACATAAGTCGAATCTACAACATCTACTCTTCAAATCAGATCATCAGCCGATCAATGTTTAATGTGACCAAACTATCTAAAACGACTGTCTCTAATTTTGTTCGTCACTGGAGCTACATCAACCCTATCACATATATATTCATTTTGCATTTTGTCTCTAAGTATAAAGCCACTCATCCACCTAATCATTCTCATCTCAGCAACACTTAACTTAGCATTACGCTTCTCTTTTAAAGGCCCACATTCAACACCATAGAACATTGCAGGTCTCACCACCATCTTATAAAATTTTCCTTTCAGTTTAAGTGGTACTTTTCCATCACACAAAAGGCCCGAAGCATTCCTCCACTTCAACCAACCAACTAGAATTCTACTATTAACATCCCAATCTATATCACCATCACTTTGAACAACTTACCCAAGATATCTAAATCGACCACATGTTTTAATAATTTGATCACCCAAATTTACACTTTTGTCACTAGAGCTACTACTGCCAAAATTGCATTCCATGTATTCAGTTTTAATTCTACTCAAATGAAGGCCTTTAGCTCTAATGTAGACCTCCATAGTTCAAGTTTTTCCTGGGCCTTTTCTCTCATCTTATCCATAAGAAAGATATCATTAGCAAAAAGCATACACAAATGTACATCCTCCTGTAATTATCTCGTAATACCATCCATAACTAAAGCAAAAAAATATGGGCATAAAGCCGCTCCCTGATGTAATCCAATAGAAATAGGAAAATATTTGGTCAATCCTCCTTTAGTTCGAACACAAATAACTGCTCTAGCATACATATCTTTAATGACTTCAATATAAGTCATATCAACACCTTTCTTCTTAAAAACGCTCCAAAGGACATCTCGAGGAACCTTATCGTAAGCATTTTCTAAATCAATAAAAATCAAGTGTAGATCCTCATTATCTCTGAACTTCTCCATCAAACCTCTCAATAAATGTATAGCTTCCATAGTAGACCAGCCCGACATAAATCCAAATTAATTGAGAAGTCTTGGTAATACGTCTTAACCTATGTTCAATTACTCTCTCCCATAATTTTAAAGAATGACACATCAACTTAATTCCTCTATAATTTGCATAGTCTTGTGCATCCACTTTATTCTTAAAAATGGGGATCAAAATACTCTTCCTCCACTCCTCGGGCATTTTTTTAGTTTTGAAAATAATATTAAAGAGTTTAGTAAGCCAAGAAACTCTCAAATCTCCTAAATATTTCCATACTTTAATTGGGATATCATCTGGTCTTAGAGACTTTCCACCCTTGGTTTTCTTTAAAGCATCATCAACTTCTTTTTTTATTAATGCGACGGTAAAAATGAAACATTATTACTATTAACGATATTAAGATCACTAAGGTAGATTGCATCTTTAGAAACTTCATTAAAAAGTTTAACAAAATAATTCACCCGCCTATGTTAAATATCTTTTTCTAAGAAAAACATTTTTTGATTTTCATCTTGAATACACTTTATTTAAATCTTTATTTTTTTTTCTCTTTGTTTGGCTAGTTTATACATACATTTTTCACCCTCCTTAGTATCTGATCTATCATAAAAATCACTAAAAGCAGAATTTTTAGTATCACAGATTGTTCTTTTAAACTCCCTGCGAGCCGTTGGATATTTTTCTCAATTCTCCAAGCTTTTCTAATTAAACCAATTTTATAACACAACTTTTTATATTTTATATTTTATTGCACATTATTATTCCACCACCAACTATTTTATTTATAGAAACTATAACTTTTGATTCTCCAAGTATATCTTTTACTACTTGTTTAATAGTATTAGTTATTTCATCCCACATTACATTTGTTTCTTCATGAACATCCTAAATTTTGAAATTTTGAATTTTACTCATAAAAATAATTTTATTTGTCTTTTAGATTTTTCCATCTAATTCTATGATGATAAGTCCTAATATTTTTTATACAACTCTTTATCTTAAAATCTAGAAATAATAATCGATGTTGGGTACTTAAATTCTCACTTGGAATAATCTTACAATCTTTACAATCTCGATGATCTCTTTTTCTTATAAATAAATAATAAATTTGTGGTTTATTAGATCCATTCTTATAAGTAATAAGATGTTCATATCTTTTTTTGAATAAAGTATTAGTAATAACAAAAGCATACACTAAATCAAAATCTAAAATGACTATGTGTTCTTCATTAGTCATTCTAAAACCGAGCCACCATGAATATTTCTGAAATCTTCTACCACTTTACCGACATGTCCATTTATATCTCCAATTTAAATTCTTTCTTTAAGAGGTATTATTTGAATTAAGTTTTCTAAGTCATTCTAGAATTTCTCTTTAGACCCTATATCTAAACCTATTTGAGGAGCATAAACACTTATAATATTAAAAAACTTAATATCAATAATAATCATAAGGACTATAATTTTATCACCAACTCTATTAATTTTTTACAACATTATCTTTCAAACTCTTATCTCTAATTACACCTACACCATTTATATTGTGACTCTTATCAGAATACCAAAATTTAAAACCTAAATTATCAATCTCCTTAGCCTTTTTTTCTCGCACCCATTTAGTTTCTTGAATACATAAGCTATTAATTTTTCTATGAATCATAAGATCAACTAATTCAATTAATTTATCATTAAGAGTACTTATATTTCAAGATTCTATCCTAATTATAGTTTCATTAGTTTCATGGACTAACTTTTTTACCCGCATCCGTCCGTAATATGAAAACCCTTGCTTATTTGACACTATATTATTTTACATAACCGACTCCTAAACTTCAATATTTTATTTGTTGCCCGGCCACCTGAGTTGACCACTCAACGCCAACAAATCCAACAACATGAAAGAACTCAAGGAGAACCTGTTTGAGCAAGAAAAGGACCAGATTATCCCCCGTTACTCCCCGTTAAACAGGGGCATATATGTAATTTACTTTCCCCCTCTTTTCTCAATAAATAGAGGATCTCTTGGCATGTAAAAGGGGCCCCTTTAGATTCTCTCTCTTCCCCTCATGTAAGGAGCTTGCTCTCCTTCTCCCTCACTTATAAAGGGCCGCCGAGCCAGGGACCACCCCAATTTGCCCCCA
>JXCR01103561.1:45720-98888 GCA_002079205.1 Phalaenopsis hybrid cultivar | reverse complement strand
CCTCCCCCCTCCCTCTTTGCACAATCCGGCTCTATTTCTTAAGCCGCGAGTTCCTCGATGAATTTGTCAATTGAGGTGAGAAAAATTGAATACAATTGATAAAAAAATTTTGTTCGCTAAGGTAAACTTAAATATATCCCTTTAAACAAATAACCACCCCAAATCTACAATAATCACTTGAACGAAGCAACTTATGATTGATAATAAAACTTATTCTATTAAATTGGGTCGAATATCTCTTCTAAGAAGATCAAAGACATAACAACTCGGAATGACGGAATCACAGGAACTTGATCGGGTATGCCGACATTTCCCTCATTATTTACTCTAAATTAATGATGATAAATTTAATCAATTTAAAATTAAATAGTGTTATTATATGCCGAGTTTGAAACTTAGTGTCATTAATGACTAGGCTTAATCGAAAGTGATCTAATGTTATTGAAAGGGACAATTAACTATAGGAGCTTGCATCTATAAGAAATCTCAAACCCCAGATCTTAAACATCCTCGCAAAATGAATGTGAAATCTCTAAGTAATGTCTTACCTAAAATTTAATCTGTGTTATAAAAATTTGACCCGGCAAATCTAAGGAGCCCACAGGGTATATAACTGATAATATCAAATTTGCTTTTGAAATCTTTAGAAGACTCGAACACTTTCTCCTCCCATAAGTATTTTTGTGCTAAAATTGATATGCATAAGACTTTGGATTGTGTTAAAAGAGACAATCATCTTTAGACTTATTAAAAAAGACATTACTTCTATAATTGACATATTGAATGAAGCCTAAATCTCTTATGCTTCCCTATTTGTTATTATTAATGATGAGCTTTAAGGATACTTCCATTCAAACAATTGTTTTGAGGAAAAAAAGGTTGCATTTATCTTTATTTCTCTTAATTTTTTTTATTCACACTCTATTATGTTATTTATGATAAATGAGTGAAAATCATTTTCCATCATAAATCTCGTGTCCAAGCAAACATCAACCATTAAATTTATGCAGATTGTTTGCAAGTTTACCAATCATAAAACTATTTCTTCTGTCAATGGGCAATGATACAATGGAGGTACTGGGGTTGTGTCTGCACTAGCCCTACCCAGTAAAATAAGTTTGTTATTATTATTTTTTAATAAAGCTCCAGATATTTCAAAACTTATAAGCCATTTAGGAGCTATTGCCTGCAATTCTAGACTCACGTTGGCCCTTAATCATTCATAGTTGTAAGTGGCCATTCAGACGAATTTTTACGAAGGTGGAAGTGCTCAAGAGAAGCAAGTGTAGTCTATAAAAAAGCACAAGAGATTAATATTTTTTAGCTAAACTCAATTTTTGAAGTCTTTGTAGATTTTATCCAATGAAACAATGGAAAATGATGTTGACTTATATGGAGCATAAGATTGCAGCATACCCACTTTATGTTCCCTTAATAATTATTTTTATTGATATTTTTGTTTTTAATAAAATTTGTCTCAACTCCCACAGACCCTTTTGTTGAAGGAATCAACTAGTGCATGAAATGGTTTTATTAATACGCTTATTGTTTTCATTTTATAGTATTCTTATTTAATGCAACATTTTTAATATATTAAAACTATAAAGGAAAAATTGTAGGTAAAGCGCTTTTGTAATTTTTTGTTAGCATATCATTTTTATTTTATATTAGAAATCTAACAAAAAAATGTTAATGTTAGTCTCAAGTTTTGATGAAAAAGGTTGATAATATTTTTGAAATCATTAATTAGTCCCAGTAAAGAAAAAAAAATCTAGCTCTACCCCTACTTCCCTCTAGGAAGCTCGCACTTCTTTTGATTATTTTTCTTGGTTTTTGTTAACCCCAACTTTGAGATTTGTTAGAGTACATCTATGAATAACTCCCAAACACTTCATGATATCATTAACATTATGTCATTCCCTCCCTCTTAAAAACCTTACTTTTGCTAGACAATTTTAATGTATCGGGTTTTTATTTGGAGATTCCTTTTCTATAGTTAAAAGCTTCCCTCCCTCTTAAAATGCTACGAGCCTTGTTTCTAGGTTAATCTAAGATAGTGGATATCTTAATAAGCTCCATATCATTTCTTAGAATCAAATTACACTGCCTAAATTTCTCAATGTCTATAGCAAAGCTAGCAAAATGAAAATTATTTGAAAGACAGCTGTTTGTCTTAACCTTTTAACTATAGTGGAAGGCTCTCTATGGATCTATTAGAAATAGATGTCCTATTAAAGTTTCTCACTTTTCAAAGGAGCTATAGAATGGTGCCTCCAAGATGACTTATTTTGCTAATGGAAATGGCCAAGCATTCCATGTTTAATTATCCTGAGATTAATGGTTACTCTCAAAGAGAGATCCGAAAGGCAAGTGCACTTTAGTTATAACTTCCCCATGAATGCTAAAAATGTGATATCATTTCTACAAGGGAGTAGTCTCTCCCAAGCCCATCCTCTCTTGTTGAAGATACTTGCTTTCATCATATTAAGGCAGGCCTAATTCTCCTTGATTAGGAATAGAATAATTTGAAAGGGAAAAGATAGATTCACTTTACTTAAGGCTAAAGGGGCTATTTACTAATTAAATGATAATTTAGATCAAAAACAGACATAATTTTGGCGTAAAGGAATGTTTCTTAGATATTTTATTTATAATTAAAAGGTATGTTTAAATGGCCTTAAAACAAAAAATTATCTCTTTAGAAAGGATCCAGATTAATTGAAATAGTGCTCTTTGTTCATGAGGTGATGAAATCACACTCAACTGTCCTTTGGCTACTCCAATTACATGTGCATGTCAAGAAAGAAACTCTCCTCATAATGGACATTTCTTTCTCCTGGAGGTTTTTTCACCGCAAATTCTAAAGTTTATTTCATTCCCCAGCCACCATGAGGCCAGAAGGCTTTATTTACTGGCTATGGAGTACATGTTTATAATACTTAACTGGCGAGAAATTACAGAATTCATAGATTGCTATTACTTAACTGGTGAGGAATTCAAAAACTCTTATTTAAAAAATATTAGCATTTTAATATTAAATTATTTTTTTAATATTTATTTTGATAATTGAGAATTTTTTAACATTTAATTTTTATAAAGGAGATGGGCGGGGGAGGAGGGAGAAGTGAAACGCAAAGATTAACTGCTTTTCATGTTAAACGCAAAGATTAATTGTGTTTCATGTTAAACGCAAACAGTAATTGAGTTTCTGCTGCTTTTCCTAATTACTCCTCCGCACTGCTCCTAATGCTGATATTAGGAACTATTAAGCCCCTTTTAAACATTTAGCCCCACCCAATTCCTACACATATCGAACACCTAATCTTTGATTTTTATATTTATACCACCCAAATCTTTCATATCACACAAAAAAATACCACTATTTTGACTAAAAAATGTAAAATACAAATTTTCATGCATAGGTAAGATGTCATGTATGTAAAAATTAAAATTTAGGTGTTAGATTTGTAAAAACATAAAAATTACGTGGTATGTTTGCAAATCTTCCACTCTGGTTCTGTTTATTTGATCAAGGGTCCCTCCAACAAAGTTTTACCAGCAGTTCAATACAGCACTCATTTCTCCAACCCACCCAACCCAAAGAGCTAGACAAAAAGAAAAAAGGTGCAGTCCACTACTACGACAGAGTTATCAGAGGATTCAAGAACTCTTCTCCATAAAAAAAAAGGATAATACATACATAAAACGCTGAAACTAAGTGCTTGGTCACATCAACATCAAACTTAGTAAGAAGCTTGCAAAAAGTAGCACAAAGCAACTAATTTTCTTGAAGATTTGAGACAAGTTCGATGTAGCCCTAGGATTTGTCCTCAAATTAGCGTTCAGCGATACCGATCTCATAGTAATCTCGTTCCCAAACTACTACACGGCAATTTTAAACTTGCCAGCAACAGAGCAACTTAAAAGGAAATTAGTATACACGACAGGCAATCTGCTTAAGATAAAACTCAGAGAAAATCAAACAAAATGTAACTTAACCAACCTGATTCCTACAATCATCGTACTGAGGGGAGACGCTCTCATCAGCCCTAGCCGATCCAAAACATCGTTTCGGCCCACAGTGTGGAAACAGCACCGGCGGAGGATTAGGCGGACAGTTCCGGCGACGGATTACAGTCGAAAAAGATAAGCCCCGATTAAATAACCGCGCAGCAGTGGATCTTGCTTGCCAGATGAGGACCATTGGAAAGTCGGAGAAATCGAAAGAGAGAAATGAGAAGGGATTTTGATTTAAACTTTTTCAGAATTCAAGTTCGAGTAAGACATAAATTTAGAAAATGGGACAAGGAGTGAGAGCTTAGCAGGCGAGTGCTGAAAAGATAGAGATTCCAGATCAGCAAATGAAGTGTTTTGGAAGCATACAGATGGAGCTAACATCGCCAGCCGGTCCCGGTACGGCGTGTGCTCGTCCGGCCGAATACCCGAGGACAAATTTGAAAAAGTAGCTTCCCAGAATCTTTTTTTATTATTAAGAGCATAATAAAAAAATATTATATAAATAGCACACAAATAGTCACTATCTTGCCTTTTTTTTTTTTTAGTCTCACTTAAATATGGAAATTCGCAATTCAGCCAAACCCATTTTTTTATTTTCTTGAAATCTCCAATGAGCTGTTTTTGGCATGCATAAATACATGAATTCTATAATTCAAAAAAATCATCTAAGTGGTCATTTTATAGATAGTGATTTTAGAGTGGAGTATATATAAATATCTCAACCATATATGAATAGAAATACACTTTAACAGATATTACCATTTATTTCGTCTCTCTAATATTTTGTTTCTCTTTCTTGAAATCTCTCAAGCGACAACAGCTTCACTCTCTCACTATTTCTCCTCTTTCGCTCTATCTTCTTGCACTTTCTCCTCACTCAAGCGTCTGCTACACTTGGCTACTCTTTCTCTTTTCTTAAGCTCTTCCTCTATAGAAGTCTCAGCCCATTGTGGCTAGTCTTTTCAAATTATCATCTATGATTGAACCATTGTGACATTTCCAAGTTTAGAAATTTTGTCCAAATCAATGCTTTAGGGGCAAACTATCAATCTCAAAGGAAGTGCATAGTCATCATCTCAAAATTCATTATTTTTAGGAAATCTTTTTGCATATGATTTTACTTTCATGATTGATTTTTGAGTCCCGGTTAAGAAGATAATTAAGTGATTTACTTATTCTTATATAAGTATGATAGATATTTGTTTGATTGCCATTTATAATTTGTGTTGCTAGCGGTCAGACAATGTCTTACCAAAAAATTGGATTTACATACCGACTTTCTCGTGCTTGTCTAGTTCCCCTCTCTTGTTTGAGTTGGAGGCAATTAGTGTATTGAAAACCATACATTTTATATCTGCATTTATTTGTAGCTGAGGAAGTTGAATTTCCTATTAAATAAGATTGAATTGGTTTTCAAAATTCTAGTCCCTAAACTTATTCTAGAGAAGGTATTTTTTCAATGCCTTAGGTTCATGATTTTGAGGACTTATTATATGTTACATAGTTTATAGAATTACTTATTAGTATATAATATTATGCTCAAAATCTTAAACCATTTATTTCTAGCTTCTCATGTTTAACTATAGGATTTCAATCAGGATAATATTTTCACTCTTCAATTTAAAGGATTCTATAGATTGCTAGTTCAAGGTTGATATGAGTTATCATTATTGGTAAGGAAAGGAGTGTTATAATTTTTATCTAGGTTGAGATAATTTATTCCAAGGTTTATGATGGAGTATTTTCCTATATCTATACTTTTTTTGAACAATTGCTGCTACATCTTTAATTAATGCAAATGATATGGTACTATTCATATAGGTTTTAAACACTTTATTTTACATGAAGGATTTATTTATCAAGTATAATTTTTATTGGTTTTGTTGGAACTTTTTTTTTCTATCTATATGTTAGGAAACTAATATGGTTGGTTCTTTAATCAACTACTTAGGGATTATTGATGAGAAAAAATGATGATAATAATATTTCTTAGTATTGGCAATCTATCAAATAAAATTTAGATTCCTAACCATCCACCAATTTTTAACCTACCTATTGTTGTCAATCCATTCAATGTATGTTGGTAGCTTTACTTCTATGCTACCCAATCATTAGTAATATGTTTATAATTGTTAGGTTGTATATGATGCTTTGTATGTCTGACTTTTATTTTAATGTAACGTTTCTTATTATTGGGAATAGGTTTATTTTAAGCTTCATGAGCTTAAATCAACAGATCTCTAGTAGTGGTCTTTCGGTTTGTGTGCCTGATAGGTTGTATTCACCTAAAGTATTAGATTTGGAGGTTATATGTGTAGCAACAACTAAATACTAGCTCCTCTTTTAATCATTTATTATGTAGAGTTTCTCTAGAATTTAATGAATACTCTACCGATATTTTCAAGTTTGCTTAGAAATTCCTTACTTTTCTTAATATATTTTGTGTATTTAACTTTTAATACCTATAGAGATAAATTTCAGTATTTTATAATCCCCTTTTTAGAAACATTATTTTAATGCTTAGATATTTTTCTAATACGCAATAGATGATGAAATTAACAAGTTTTATATTTGTGAGAAATGAGTCTTACTAATTCACTAACATTAATGGATGTCACGGATTGCAAAATATATTATAGACACAACATGTTGTGTTTAGCATTCACTTGTCATTAAGATGAGAATCACAAGAGAAAATTTTATTAATGCTCTAGAAATTATACAGAGAATGATTATCATTATTTTAAATCAATTGATGAAATCAAGGTTGTTGTTTTGGCCATGAACTACAACATTAGAATGATCTTTGAAGAGCTGGCTAGACAGGATTATGAGAATTGTAAGGCCATAAAATTTTAGATTAAACTTATGATGTGAATCCTAATAGCAGTGTTTTAAGATTTTTTTTTGTCAACCAGTATTGTTTCCTACTGATGTATTAGTTGAAATCAGTTAAGCTAAGTATTTGTAATAAAATTGAGTAATTAAACATTTAACTATTTTGGCATTATTTTTTCTTGAATTTATGCTACTTTAAAAATCAAATTGATAAAAAAAATTTGGTCTTAAACACAAATGTGCAAGATTATTATCTTGTGTGTGACAACTCTTGATTACTAATTATTCTATTTATTTTAGAAACATTGCACATTCAGTAACTCAAAGAAAGAAATATAAGCTATAATAAAAAGAAAATAATTAGATATTTAATTATCCTATTCACCACTTTGCTTATGAAGCCTATGCTCTATTTTATCTCAACACATTCAGTCCTCTGATCCATTCTGCATTAACATATTCAGTAACAAATACAACCATACAAGCTATACAACAAAGCCAATAAATAAAGATTTAACTTAGTCGTATGCTCCAAATTTTAAAGAGATTTACTAAAAGGTTTTTATCGAACTGTAATTTAATGTTTTTTTTAATCTACTAATGAAGTAAAAGTGATGAGTAACATATAATCATAAAACTCAGTCACTAAGTCAAGATTTGGATAATTAGGTTTACACCAACTATTGTATATAATATAATGAGGGACTATTTGGTCAACTGAAAAAATAAAGCAATTTAAGATGAATGCAATGAATAAGTAATGTATTGTCATTAGAATATTTTAGAGTTGTTTTGTTTGAAGTAAAATAAATGTACGATTTATACTTATTTTTGTTTGATCTGAAGTAAAAATGAATGCAATGAATAAGTAATGTATTGTCATTAGAATATTTTAGAGTTTTTTTTTGTTTGAAGTAAAATAAATGTACGATTTTATACTTATTTTTGTTTGATCTAAAGTAAAATGAAAATAATGTTTTTCAAAATATGTGAGATTTTTTTTAATAAATTATTGGTGGTTGTGATGGTTGAAGGTGTCAGCCAGAGGTATTGAAAGAGTTGGCGACTTATAGCTATCGAAGTTACGGTGGTGTCCGATAATAGTGGTCGGTAAGTGGTGGGTGGTGACAGCAAGCGGCGTTAGGTGGTAGGTAGAAGCCTGCTCATAAATAGCTTGAAGACATAGAAACAAATAAAAGTCTTGCTACTTACACATTTAACTCTTTACAATATCAACTACTTAATTCATTAATTAAAATCAATCTATTTTCAATGAATTTATGTGCAGTTCATTTCAAAGTAGATGTATTGAGATAACTTGAAGTAAGCATTCTAGTGATGTTATGCAAACTTGAGAGAATATTTTCTCCTAAATTATTTGACTTGATGGAGCATTTACATATACATCTACTCTATGAGGCTATGATAGGGGGCCCAATATAATTCCAGTGGATGTATCTTTTCGAGATGTATGTCTTATAGGTTTTTAATTGTATAAATTACAAAAAAATATTATCATATTATACTAAATAATTAATGTCATTGCAAGTTTTTGATTTAAATCAAAAGAACTATGAAAAATAAAGCACAATGTGAAAGCTCAATAGGTGAGCCATACTTGTTGTAGGAGAAACTTACTTTCTATTCATATTACCAACAATGGTCAATAGACCAAGTTCTAGGTATGGTGTCGTCACAACTTGTGATTTATATACTTCAGCAAACGGGTGAAGCTTCAAGGAGATGCAATTCATATTACCTCAATGATAAAAAACTTCAAGCAATGATTGTCGATATTATTTTGAACTATGATAAAGTTCAAACATTTCATGAGTAAGACATGTATTAACTTGTAATTATTATAGTTAGTACTAAAAGTGTTATATTCATCTAACTATCAAATTTTTAATTTTGCAATAAGGTAATTTATTAACTATTAAATATTGAGGATGAGATTGTTATCAATAAGAAGATTGAAGAAGAGTTCCCAACATGATTCAAATTATACATAAGCCCTACTAACTTAACATTTTATTAGTGCATAAGTTGAATGAAAAAATTACACATGCATAATGATTTTTTTAATAAGTTCATAATCAAAATAATGAAGTTATAGATCATGGCTTAATAGATCTTACTTCAATGCAAAATCAATGTGTGAATACATAATTAATATTTGATCTGAATGGATATATATTCCACACGAGTTTCTGGTCCAAATAGATAAATAACTCTGGTGTTAGTATTAAAGGAAATACCCATTTTAATAATGAAAGAAACTACTATGAGATTCTTGAAAAAATAGCACACTTACAATATTTAGGCTCTATTGAGCACAGTAATTTTTTATTCAAGTTTGACTAATTTGATCATTTTCCTAATCGAAGAAAAATAACATACAAATCACATGACACCTCTGAAGTGAAAATAAGCAGAGGATATGCCAAATTTGTTCCATTTTTTCTAGCAAGTCAAGTCAAACAGGTATATTATCTTCAATACCCTACTAGAGTAAAAGGTAAAATTGATTAGTCAGTAGTCATCAAGACTAAATTTATAGTGATTATTGAGTTCCATAATAATATTGAACCTACTCATCAATAGGAAATAGTATCTAACCACTCTCAGCATGTTAATATAAGTTAAAAAAATTGATTTTTTAAAATGACAATCAATGTTTAAATTTTGTCATGCAGTAGGAGTACGAGTAGCTTCAGGAGAGACAACGGGAGATGGCTAGCCAGACCTCGACGTCCGCCAGTAGTAGTGGTAACCAGTTTACCACCGCTCAATATTACTTTTGAGCTGTGGATGCAAGCTGCAGGGAGGAAAAAAGGGAGGGTGTATGGTCTAGGCGCACAAGGCATAACATTTGAGCCCGATCACTCTTATGCAGCTGTGGGCGGTCGTAGTTTATTACAAGCTTAGCACGAGAAGCTTAATAAATGGGCCATGTTGATGAATGAAGAGCTTTGAAAGGTGCGTGAAGACCAGCAGATGGTCTAACACACCTAACAGAGAGTTTTGATAGTCGGGACAATCAACATATGAGTGTTGTCAACGAGAATGTGGAGGAGGAACAGGAGCGCGAGAATGATGAGGAGCAAGATTAGGATTTTGTTTACTTTTTATTTTCATTTCTGTTTAAGTTTACTTTCAATTTATGTTATTGTAAACTTTGAACACTTAGATCTATTTTTCTTTAATTTAATTTATTGTCATTGTTTAGACATGTTGGTGATTTCTTTCTTTTAGTTGTAATGATAGATAAATATGATATTTTGTTGCTTGTGTTTCTTCTATCTAGCCATGTAGAAATCTAATCTTTATGTTGTATTTTTTTTGTTACAGGTTTATGTCTAAACCCGCTGTGAAAATACAATAGTCAATTTGATATTTGTTGTCGCTAAGTCAATGTTAATTAGTGTNTGTTTAGATTTCAGTGTTAGGACGTTGGTTTGCTTTAAAACTCTGAATTTGTTATGTGTTGGCTTGAAAAATATTAGTTTGTAATAACGTGAATTTTGTATTTAAATATGAAATTTTTGTTGTTTGTGAAAATTTGGTGTTAGTTTGACGTTTAATTATGCTTAGAAAGGTTTATTTGAGAAAATAGAAGTTGGCCTAAAGCAGTGCGTAGCAGATTTCGACAGAAACCAATATATCATATTGCACAAGACATTGGTACACCATACGATCAAGGTATTATTTCAATCCCTTTTGGACAAGTAGCCCCGCACCATCGGGTTTCCATCGAATATACAAATTCTCTTTAAATTTTATATCAGATTTCAAGTTTTTGAAAATGTCCACACACAAATCATGCATCACAATAACTTGATATCTTGACAGAATTTAAAAAGTTGTATCTTATTTTGTAACATAACCATTAAAGTGCTAATTTATTTTGTCATAATATACAGTAAAGACTTTATAGAATCCAAAGGGATTCAACCGGGAAAAAATATTACATTAGTACTACGCACGCAGAAATACCGTGTGTAGCCAATAAAATCACGCCACGCGCGACAGGAGAAAAAAACGGCGCAGTAACACGAGGAATATTACCCCTGCGTTATTCATGTGTTATTGTGTGTTATTCATGTGTTATTGATGTGTTATTGTATTATTATAACATCATGTGTTATTGCGTGTTATTCATGTGTTATTGATACATTATTGTGTTATTATAACACCAAGGATATTCTCAGGATACAATAACACATGAATAACACACAATAACACTTGAATAACACAGAAATATTCCCGACAGAGAAAAAAACGGCGCAGTAACTGTTATTCATGTGTTATTGTGTTATTATAACACCAAGAATATTCCTAGGACATAATTACACATGAATAATACACAATAACACATGAATAACACGGAGGGGAATATTCCATGTGTTACTGCGCCGTTTTTTTTTCTCTGTCGCGCAGGGTGTCGTGGCTTTATTTCATTGGTTACGCATGTTACTCTACGTGCATAGTACTGATGTAATATTTTTTCTTCAACCGGACTTCAACTATTATTACAAAACAAACTAACCCTAGTTATTCATATTAATATAGNCAACATATAGGTTGCGTCGACTGTTTTTTTTTTTTTTGACGTTAAAACGTGCATCGCTAATCATGAAATAACATAACCATTAAAGTGCTAATTTATTTTGTCATAATATACAGTAAAGACTTTATAAAATCCAAAGGGATTTAACCGGACTTCAACCATTATTACAAAACAAACTAACCCTAGTTATTCATATTAATATAATATCTATATTGAATTATGCCTTGTAGAGATTTAGCCAAACCTTGTTCTGCTAGGAAATCAAAAGAATGAAAACTTTACACAGAATAAAGAAAATGGAAACTTAATACAGAATAATTTAAAGCTTTATTATTGCAATTATTATTAAAAACTTATATATACATATGTAAAAATATATATTTAAATTTAAATTTAAGTGTTAGATATGTAAATAAATAGGAATTGACTGACATGAATGTAAATCTTCCTTTTAAAATATATGGAGAGAGCTAAAACTTGGTCAAAAGCATGGAGTGCATTGCATTTAAGTTAGAAAGAAGACAACACATTTACACAACTTATGAAAGCNTAAATTTAAATTTAAGTGTTAGATATGTAAATAAATAGGAATTGACTGACATGAATGTAAATCTTCCTTTTACAATATATCAAATGCAGGGAGAGAGCTAAAATTTGGTCAGAAACATGGAGTTCATTGCATTTAAGTTAGAAAGAAGACAACACATTTACACAACTTATGAAAGTAGTGTAAGATGTACAAGTACAAGATTAGAAACTAGGAATCTATGAGCTCCCAGAGACACAAAATTCTATTTTTCCACCAATTTTGGCAAACTCACTTCATCATAATCATCAAAGGACAAGAAAATCTCATCCAGACAAGAGAGCTCCATTCCATCTTCTTGCCTGCTTGTCTGAACACTGTAGCCTGCTTCATACACTCGGCACACCACCCACCTGTTAGCAGCCTTCGCCTGCCCTTTCTTTCTGGAAGGCCTTCTGCTATTAATGTCACTGGTCGAGCTCGCTTCATTATCCAGCAAGCAGTATTCATGCATGATCCAGTCAGTCTTAATCCCCTCGGCTTCACCGCCAATGTGAAAAACCAGAGTTTTCTTCATCCCCACATCCTTTACGGTCTCATCAACGCCCATGTGCTTCCAGTAGCCATTAGGTGTTGCTCTGTTCTCTGTCCTGTGACTGAAGAAGTACCAGTGGTTGCCTCCCTTAAAAGCCTTGCCTTAAATTGAAAACAAAATCAGAAAATAAAGATTTTTGAAAAAGTAACTCTGTAAGAGTAATGGTGATGATTAATGGATGGAAAGATGGACTGACAATGAAGGTCCCAGGGATCGAAGTGGCGGAGATTGAGAGTGGGGATGATGTCGGGATGGCAGGGGAGCAGGGAGGCCTTCGGTCGGAGGAAGTGGTGCAAGAGCTCTTCGTCGGAGGGGAAGAAGCAGAAGCCAGGGGGGAGATTGCAGGCGCCGGTTTCTTCTCCCATTTTGCTGTGTTTTGGGAGTGAAGAGTAGTGAGAGAGTAGGATATATGCGCTGCAGTAAATGGGAGAGTTTTGGTTGCTCTGTTTCGAGCAAAATGATGTTTTTATAGTGTTACTGAATAGCAATGTTCCCGTGCTCATCCCTGTGTATTAAAATGTATACTAATATACAGAACACAAGGAATATTATTATTTTCAAATTGTGATTTTTTAAACTATTAAATTAATACATTTATGTATGCCACAATTAAGTCATTTTGAATATGATAAAAATAAAAAATATGAGTTGGAGTTTTATAATGACCTTTGATATTTGAGTGTGAGTTTGAAATAGTGCTGTCAAAAAAACTCATTGTTCACGAACAGTTCTTATGCGGTTCGTCAATGAGTTCGTATTCGATTAGTTCGATAAGTAAATGAGACGAATGTGAACAAATTTTTTTCGTTCGGTTAGTTAAACAAACCCAACACGAACAGTGATACGTTTCTTCGTGTTTGAATCTTTATTGTTCAAAATATAAAATAATTTAAAATACTTATATATATATTTATGGTATTTTAAAAAATATATATTTTATNACTTCTTTATTTGACCAATCCAAATGTTAAAATTTTTTGTGAGAACATGTAAGAACCAGGCTAGTATTGTCTTAGTCAACTTGGAAAGAATCACATGAGGTTGTATGAATGAGAATGTAGTTCATATGATTGAGTGCAAATAGGTAGAAAGAATCACATGAGGTTGTATGAATGAGAATGTAATTCATATGATTTAGTGCAAATAAATTTGGAAATAATGTTAAAATTTGTTGTGAGAACATGTAAGAACCGGGCTGGTATTGTCTAAGTCAACAATTGGTAAGAATCACATGAGTTGGATGAATTGCGTATTGTCTCAGTCAATAATTGGAAAGAATCACATGAGGTTGTATGAATGAAAATGTAATTCTTATGTCAGTCAACAATTGGAAAGAATCCCATGAGGTTGTATGAATGAGAATGTAGTTCATATAATTTAGTGCAAATAAATAGGAAAATATTCATTGAAGGGTGTAGAGTTAGAGGACTTTAAAGTGACAAGTTAAAGCCCCCAACTTAGTTTATTGCTCAATTAAAAATTGGAAAGAATCACATGAGGTTGTATGAATGAGAATGTAGTTCATATGATTGACAGTAAACAATTAGAAAGAATCACATGAGGTTGTATGAATGAGAATGTAATTCATATGATTTAGTGGCTGGTATTGTCTCAGTCAACAATTGGAAAGAATCACACGAGATTGTATGAATGAGAATGTAGTTCATATGATTGAGTGCAATAGAAAAATATTCATTGATGGGTGTAGAGTTAGAGGACTTTAAAGTGACAGGTTAAAGCCGCCAACTTGGTTTATTATTTTAGATTCTGATACAAGAATGTTAGCCCCCAATTGGAGAGAATCGAAGGAAATCTAAAGTGAGAGCTAGTATCTTCCTTGCCTAGTNTATATAATAAATTAATAATAATAATATATTGATATAATGTATTAGTAATATACTAATATGTATATTTTATATTTATATAACATAAGTTATATAGTTAATATAATATATTATTTATATATATTAAAATTAGAGATGTCAAACTGGTTTGTCGTTCGCAAACAGCTCGCGTTCGACTTGTACGTTAAGAAACGAACACGAACAGTGACTTCACGAACAATTTCAAACACGAGCTTATTTCAAACAAACTAAATTTCAAACAAACCGAACACGAACACAATCTCTGTTCGTTCGTATTCGATTCGTTTACACCCCTAATTTGAAAAATGAATGAAAGAGAGTGTTTGATTTGTAAATAGCAATGTTTTGGATGCTCTTGTATGTAATCACCCCATAATAAAAATAGAAAGCTGAATTGTCGCACTCCCTCCCTTATGGTTGTTATGAGCTCTGCTATTCCAATAATCTCATCTAAAACACTTAGAAACTACCAAAGATAATCTTTTGTTATCTATAATGTTTGGGTCATTAATTACTATTTTTCCTTAATGATTACAATTTATCAATAATAATTATTATTTAGCGTATTTAACCACGACATAATTACATGATGGTTGATGGTTTAATTTATTATCATAGAACCACGAGTTTAAATCACAAGTTATTTTTTGGATTCTAACTTTTTAGAAAAAAAAATTATTATTATTATTTATAGATTTTTCTCTAATATCTTTTGTGAAATAAATCCTTCATGGTATTATAAATAACCAACACCTCGTGTGAGAAAAGAATAGAGACCATAAAGAAGGAGAATGAGAAAAAAATAGAGACCATAAAGAAGGAGAAAGAGAGAATTCATAAATAATACACGATGAAAGATAAAATTTATTATGGGATGTGAGTTGTTAATAATGATTTGTGGGATGCGATTTGGTGACAGTATTTACTTGGTGATCTTCCCACATGACATTTTAAAGGGAGATATGGTTGAAGTTGAGATGATCATGTATGAAGTGATAATACAGGTTAATGTGTTCGATGCGAGCGTGAAATATTGGATTGTGAGCAAGAGCAATCGCAGAGGTGATGTCATTGTAGATGATAGTTGAGGGAATTAGGGTTTTAGTGAGTTCTTTTAGCAGCCAACACTACTTAATGGTTTATGTGGAAGTGGTAGCAAGCTCTTTGTACTTTGCTTTAGTTGGTGATATTGCTACGGTTGGTTTTTTTTTTTAGCTGAATGCAAAAATTTGTAGTTGATTTTCTGCCTCTATGATCTCCAGTCGAGTCTGCGTCTGCATAAGAATACAAAGTATGAGGTACTTTTTGCATGGGTAGGCCATGGTCGTAGGTGCCTTTGAGATACCTAAGAAGCTTCTTTAGGTGTTGGAAGAGAAAAGTGTTGGAATTATGCATATGTTGACTAAAAAAGTTAATTGTAAATATGATATCAGGACCAGGTACGATTAGATATTAGAGAGAGCCTATAATTCTTCTGTATTCATGAGGATCTGATAGAGGAGTGAGTATGCCTATGTGGTGGTGAGGATGTGTTGGATAGGAGTGAGAATAGGTTTGGAATGAAACATACCAGTTGTGTTGAGTAATTCGGTAATAATGTTAGTTTGATGCAGTAGATACCTTAAGGAAGTATGTTAAATTTGTAATCCCAAAAAAGTGAGAAATATGACCCAAATGTTTGAGATTAAATTTCTTGCTAACATTTTGAATTGAGGTAGAGATCTCAGAAGTGAAATTTCTTATGATAAGAATGTCAATGACAAAAACTAGAAGATAAATTTTTGCTTTGTAATGATGATAGATGAGAAGGGGAGGATCAGCTTGGCTAAGTGTAAATTATTAAGTTGAGAGAAATTGACAAAAGGTAGAGTACCACTACCACGGTGCTTGTTTGAGGTTATAAATGACTTTGTAAAGTTTGCAAACATAGTGAGGATGATGAGTATTAATGAATCCTGGTAGTTGCTTACTATATCCAATACCTTCAAGTTATCCATGAAGCAAGGAATTAGAGATATCAAGTTGTTGAATGTACCAAATTTTAAGAGCAGTGGGAGTGAGAAGCATCTGAATGGTGAGAAATTTAACAACGGAGCTAAAAGTCTCATGATAATCAATGCTCTGTTGTTGAGAGCAACCTTGTGCTACTAATCAAGCTTTGAAATAGGTAATAGAACCATTGGTGGTATTTAAGCTTTATCTCCTTCCCAAATGAAGAAGTGAGATTAAGTCTTTAACAACAAGTAATAAATCTAAATACTTCTGAACACTCTCCTTGCAAATACCCTCTTTGTCTTCTTCTTCAAGTTCCTACTTCTAAAATGTCAGAAAAATAAAGAAAGTGCCCCAAGAAAATTGTCTCCAATGTTTATATATCCTTTCCCTTGAGAACTGACATGTTAAACTATTGAAACCCCTAAATAATGCACTCTGGTGTCGGGGCATCCATGGTTGGTGTGGGGGCACCCATGGATGGTGTTGGGGTGAGCATGGATGGCGTTAAGGTGCTACAATTTAGCCCTACACAGCGCCTAGGTGCTAGTTTCATAGTGCCTAGATGTTGCACTTCTAGCACCCCAACGCTCCTCTAGCATCGGGTTTATGTGTGCTTGGAAATTTTCCAAGGTTTTCTCAATCCAAGCACCTAATCACCATAGGTCGGTGTTCCATTGCTCCAGTTTCAATGCCACAGTGTTGGGGACATAGCGCCAATTTTTTATCTGCTCTATTTTTGCATTCCATTGGATTGGTTCTGACGCCTAGGCTCCAGAACACTACTTTGCTCAGATTTGCTACTTTTAAAACTCTGACTGCTCTCTTGACATGAATCCTACAATTCAACACAAAAATCTTCCTCAAGATGTAACATAATCATAAAAATTGCAAGAATTAAGAGTCATTCCATACAAAATTTATAAACATATCAAAATTCCCTAAATTTCAAGGTTACTTACCCATAAGAAATTTCAAAACTTTATCTTGATTTCCCAAGAATTTATAACCGATAAATTTTTTTTTCAACAATCTTTTTCCACCCAGAATTTAAAAATACACAGAAACAAAATAATGTTAAATTCTATAAAGCTTTCTTTCAAAGTTCTCTCTTAGAACAATAGCTCCACACAAAAACATTTGATCTATCGAGGTTTTGATAGGCCTCATCTAATCTATCAAGGTTTTGCATCCTTTTTAGAAATAAGATATCATAGAATGGTCGCTGACAGTGCATTTGGTTCCAATCAAATAGGACCTGCATTTGTCAAATGCATATACTATTGCCAGAAGTTCCTTTTAAGTAATGATATAATTAATTTAAGCATCATTAAGGGTTCAAATGGCATAATATATAGTTTAAAGACTATATCTCTGCAACTATAACATAATCACTAGCATCGCATATAAGCGCAAATGGACTCTCCCAATTAGGTGGACTAATAATGGGTACAGTGAATATTTTTTCCTTTAAAGTTTTAAAGGCAGTAAGGCAATCCTGATTAAACACAAATGGGACATCCTTTTATAATAGGTGAAATAAGGGTTTGGTTATTTTGGAAAAAAACCTGCATATAACGTCTATAAAACCCAACGTGATCTAAGAAGCTCCTAACACTCATCACAGAAGTGGGGTGGGGGGAGTTTTTCAATCACTTGAATCTTTTCTAGGTCAATTTTCATCACACTTTTAGAAATTTTATGCCCCAAAACAATTACACTTTTAGAAATTTTATGCCCCAAAACAATACATTTGTTACCATAAAGTGACACTTGTCTCAATTAAAAACTAAATTTGTCTCCTCACATCTCCACAAAACCCTAGCAAGATGTTCTAGGCAAGTATCAAATGTAACGCCAAATACTAAAAAGTCATCCATGAATACCTCTATTCCTTTCTTAATCGTGTCTTGTAAAATGGGTATCATGCAGCGTAGAAAAGTGATAGGCTCATTGAATAATTTGAACGACATCCTCTTGAAAGCAAAAATCCCATAAGAGCTCGTAAATGTCTCCTTAGAAGCTATGACAATTTAATGGAACCTTGAAATACCTCATAAGAAACAAAAAAAAATGAATGAGCAGCTAGCCTATCCAACAAAAAAGGGTAAGGGGAAATGGTCTTTCTTAGTGGATGAATTTAATTTCCTCTAGTTAATATAAGTTCATTACCTGGGGACATGTTGAGTAAGTATCAACTTGTTCTACTCGTTCTCAACAATAGTCAGCCCTCTTTTTGGGTATACAATAGATAGGACTAACCCATATACTATATGAGATGGGTAGATAATGTCTACATCTAATAACTTCACTATCTTCTTCTTAACAATCTTTTTTATTACGGGGTTAAGTCTTGTCTGAGTGTCCACTCTAGGTTTATGATCTTCTTCCATAAGAATCCTATGCATACAAAAAAAAGGAGCAATCTCCTTAATGTCTGTTAATGTTCATCCAATAGTTCTCTTAAAATTTTTCAGAATCTCACTAACTTCTCCTCTTGTAAACTACTGAGTTCTGAGGATATAATCACAGTATTGTGGATGAATCCCTTAGGTAAGCATAATTTAAATGTTTAGGAATAGTCTTCATTTCTACTTCTGGTGATTCTTCAATGGGTGGAATTAAGGGTCTAGAATTTCCTATGGTGTCTAAAAGTTTAAACCTTTTCCTATACATCCTAAGACTTGCAACTAAGAGTAAAGTTGATTCTTCATTAGAAATATTTTTATCATCCTCAATAAAACTTTGTTCTATTTGGTCAACTTCAGAAACCTCCTGAAATTAGCTTCTACTAAGCCTATCTAGTAGATCCAAACTAAAACAAGAGTCGTCATTTGAATCAGAAGGGTATTTCAAAGATTTCAAAACATTAAAGGTTACCTCCTGATCATTTATTCTCATAGTCAACTCTCTCTTTTGAACTTCAATCATAACATTACCTTTATCTAAGAAAGGTTTGCTTAAGATGATGGGAATATCCTCATTCTCCTCCAAATCAAGAAGAATAAAGTCGTCAAAGAAGATAAATTTATCTTCTTTTACAAGGACATCCTCTATAACCCCCTAGGATAGGTAAGTGAACGATCAACCAAATTAAGCATCATAGTGGTAGGCTAGATTTCTCCTAATTCTAACCTTTTAAAGATAGACAAGAGAATGATAACACCTAGATCACATAGGGCCTTCCTAAAGGATTTCTCTCCTATCGCACATGGAATGGTGACACTACCAGTGTCCTTAAGTTTTTGAGGGAGATTTTTCTTGAATAATATCACTGCACTCCATGCTAAGTGTTATAGTCTCAAAATCTCCTACCTTTCTCTTCTTATTTAACATATCCTTCACAAATTTCACATAGCTAGGCCTATGCTCCAAAGCCTCAAAAAAGGCAATGTTAATGGTTAACTTCTTAAACATTTCAAAAATTAAGAAAACTATTGATCCAATTTGTGTTTTTGTAGCTTTGAGGGAATGGTGGAAGTGGTCTTTCTAGGTCCATCCTAAGGGGTGAGGTTGGCCTTCCTAAGTCCTCAGAGGAATTTTTAATTGGTCTTTCAGACTTAAGATTGTCTTCTACTACGTCGAGCTCCCTCCTAATTACTTCTTCCAAGTTCCTTTCACTCTTCAATTTAATTTCCCTCACATGTTCATTATTGTTCTCCTTAAAGCTGAGTTCAGTGTTACTGGGAAGAGTTCCTCATGGTTTATTGCTTAAGGAATTATCTATTTAGCCCAATTTATTTTTTATATTTCTTATGGCAGAAACTTGACTCTACAGTTGATTTCTTATTTACAACACTGCTTCTTCCAAAGAAAACTTCTTATCCTTGTACTGTGGGTTTGAGTTAAAGCTAGAAGGCTAATGTTGTCTAAGGTTGGTGCTACCATGGTTATTCCAATTTTCTAAAGGATTGGCTTGGCTATTACCCCACCATTAGTTACTTACTTCTGGTTTATTGTTACTCTAGTTTAAATTGTTGTGATTCTTCTAGCTTGGACAATAAGAATTGAAATAAGGGTTATTGAACCTATTGTTGATGAAGTTCATAGTCTCAATAGGCTATGCACTAGGATCCACCAGTTGTCCATAACATATTTCCTTATGACAGGTGGTCCTTGTGGTTTATTTAAGCATAATTAGTCTAACTTCCTAGAGATAGCTGCTACTTGAGAAGTCAAGATTAATAGAACACTGTGGCATCCACTTAGCTACCTTTCTAGGGTTCACTCAATCTGAAGGCCATTGAAAGTTAATTTTTTTCATCTCTACATTTACATAATAGGCCTCATTGAAGGTTTTTGAAATCAGGGAAGCACTCGCAACTACGTCTATGATAAACATAAGGGATCCTACCTACCCATTATAGAAGGTTTGGACAATCAACCAGTCAGGAAATGCATGGTGGGGGTACTTCTTAAGTAGCACCTTAAAGCTTTCCCATGCTTCGTAAATGAATTCACCATCAAATTGGCTAAAGGAGGTAATATCGTTCCAAAGTTTGGTAGTTATTGAATGTGGAAAATACTTCGCTAAACCCTTCTAAGCTAGGTCTTTTCAAGTCCTAATAGATCCAGTAGCTAAGGAATTTAATCATATAATGGCTTTATCATTATCAAAGAAAGGGAAAAGTCTTAGCCACACTGATGTAGCAAAATGTGGCACATAGTTCTAAAAAGCTTGTTAAATGAAGATTAGGATCTTCTGAAGGTGTCCCACCCCAAACTGACTATTTTTTATCATGTGAATGATGGCGGGGTTTAGTTTGAAAGTATTGGCCTCTATGAAATGGGTAATTAAGTGGATTTCATCTACCGTAGGATTTGTATAATCCCTCAGAGGTCGAGGCATGATATTAGGTATAAGTTTAATGTTTTCCTCCTAAGGCATACCTACCATTTCACCTAATTTTTGCTTCTGAATATTTTTTATTTTTCTAATTTTTTAACAGCTTTCTATAGCTCAGAGTTTTATGTTTCAAGGTCTAAAGATCTTGAACTATGCATACACCAACTAGGTTTAACTATCTAAGTGGCCCTATACTAAGGAGATTAGCACACAATTAAATTGGAAGCACACAACAACATAATAAACTCTCACACAAGTTAAATACAAAATCAAACAACAATCAAGTCACAAGTATTTTGCAAAAAATTAAAAGAATAACAAAGTACAAAGACACATATTTAACAAGTAACTAGCAGGATATTTTTGGATTTTATAAATAAAAACAATAAACACTATATATTTCAAATCTAAAACCTAAAAGTTCAACTAAAAGTTTTTATATTTGAATTCACCATCATTCCCCGGGAACAGTGCCAAAAACATGGCATACACCAAGTGTTGCGACGCACAGGAGGCTCATGCACGTAAATATGGCATATCAATAGTACACAGAATGGAATTTTGTGTGTCGATCCCATAAGGAATGAGATGAACCTTTACATGAAAAGTTCTAACCTACAATTGTCAGTCCTAACCTGGAATGATGTGAAATGCAAATTTAACTGAAACTCTATCCTACAGTGTTTAAAAGTGGGTCTAACCCAACAAACATTAAGATTATTAATGAAGTTAAATGTTGAAAAATTTCTTCCTTGAATCAATCGAATGATGGATAAACCTATGATTTGAATTTTTAGACAGTATCAATCAGGAGCAAAATTCTTCCTTATCCCCTTCTAGTGGTCTAAGAAAATAAGTAATCTCAAGTTTAGTTCCCTAAAACCCTTAATCTGCCGCATAAATTCATTGGTAATATTCCCATTCCAATGAACATATGTAAATATCAAACTTAAAGTGACAAATATGCAAATTCTTAAGAATTATGGCTACGCATGTAAATTTCCCTTTATTATTTCATTTTAACTATTATGATGGATCAGGATCATCCCATAAACAAATGAATAAAATAACTAGCCAGAAGTCTTCTGCTACATCTTCGTCTACCTAGGGCCATCATTACCATTTGCATCAAGCATATCATAACAAAGAAGTGTTCCTCTGACTTTTGACGACTAAGCTGGCGCAATTATTGTGGCCAAAGCTCATAGTTACGTACGTTCATCTAACTCTAAGCAATAATTTACTTTCTAGTTGATGCGAAAGATTGATTTACTTAAATAAGCTTTTTTATTCATACTTTTCAAATAATAAAGCAAATGTTCTTCTCTTTACTTTTCTGACTTATAATTAGGGCTGTCAAAATGGCTCGTTGTTCGTGAACAGCTCGTGTTCGGCTCATTAAGAAGCTCGTATTCAANTTATGCTATTGGAGCTGTTTTAGGACAAAGATATGATAAAATTTTTAAAGTTATTTACTACGCTAGTAAAACCCTTAATGAATTGATAAAATTTTAAAAGTTATTTACTATGCTAATAAAACTCTTAATGAAACTCAAATTAATTGTACAACAACTGAAAAAAGTTATTAGCAATAGTATATGCCTTTGATAAATTTAGATCATATTTGATTGGAACTCATTGTATAGTTCAGATACCTTTGATAAATTTAGATCATATTTGATTGGAACTCATTGTATAGTGCATACGGATCATTCTGCTACAGTATATGCCTTTGATAAATTTAGATCATATTTGATTGGAACTCATTGTATAGTACATACAGTTCATTCTGCTATTAAGTGCTTAATGAAAAAAAAGGATCTTAAACCTAGACTTATAAGATGGATTCTTCTTTTATAAGAATTTGATTTTGAAATAGTAGATCGGAAGGGAATTGAAAATAAAATTGTTGATCATTTGTCCAGACTTGAGTTAGAAAAACCACTCTGTTTTGAAAAAGAAATTAATGAACATTTTCCAGATGAAAAATTGTTCACTGTAAAAGCACTCTTTTTGAAAAAGAAATTAATGAACATTTTCCAGATGAAAAATTGTTCACTGTAAATGAGTGGCGTGTTCGTGGTATGCCGATATTGTTAACTATATTGTTTGCAAATGAGTTTTCTGAAGCTAAGACTTATTTTTGGGATGACCCATATTTATATAAACAAGGAAATGATCTGAACATTTGAAGATGTGTACCATTAGAAGAAACTTATGAAGTTATCCAAAAATGTCATATTCTGATTTTGGGAGACATTTTGGTGTTGATAAAATAACATACAAAATTCGAAATCTGAATTTTATTGGCCTACAATTTTTAGAGATGTTAATGCTTATATCAAAACTTGTGATAATGTCAAAGAGTAGGCAATATTTCTAGAAGAAATGAGAAGCCCTTCAATTATATGCTAGACGTTGAATTATTTGATATTTTGGGATTAGATTTCATGTGACCATTTATACCATCTTTTGGAAATTTATATATACTGTTAGCAGTGAATGATGTATCCAAATGGATAAAAATTATTGCTTTACCTTGATGTGATACTCTAAGTGTTGCNATAATCAATTAAAATATTGATTGAGAAAATAGAATGAAAATTATTAAATTAGATTCAAATGATGTTTTAATAAAAATAATAATTTTTAAATTTTTCTCAGACGCTTATTGTCTTATGGTTACATGATTATGGTTGTTAAAAGAACTTTTTGTTCGTAAACAGCTCATGTTTGGCTCGTTAAGCAAACGAGTCGAGCACGAACACACTTTTTGAGCTCGAAATATAAACGAGCCGAACATTGCTCGCTCGTGTTCGGTTCGTTTACACCCCTACTTATGATCATAATGATAGTTTGCTTATCAAATCATCAAAATATGATTATCATTAGAAACTTAAGATAATGGGACTGGACCTAACATGTTAATGGTCACGGACCTAACTAATCTGTATCATTGAGTCAATTGGTGGCATTTGATTTGAAAAGCATAAAGGTATATGTACTGAGATGATATTAATTTTCAAACAATTAATTCATATGCGATGAGGAGGTTGTTTAGGATGTCTAAGACATTGATTTTTTTTTAATATTTATACCATCCAAAATTTTCATATCATATTAACTTTTAAAAAGTGAAATACATATGCTAATACATAGATAAGGTGGTGTGGATGCACAAGTTGAAGTTTAGGTACTAGATAAATAAATATATAGAAATTGAGTGGTGTGTAAGCTTATCTTTCTTCGGATTATTATTATTATTTGGTTTGGTGTAAAGCAAAGAAACCCAAAATTTGGTTGATTTAAAAAGCTTCTTTATTTTTAATGAATGATGTTTGAAATTGGTCAAATCAGCTTATTTTTAAATTCCACACTACTATGCTTGTTGGCAACCTTCGCTTCCCACTACTCAATAACATTGCTCTCTGGTTATTCAGTAGAAAAAAAATATTGCATCAAACGTCCAGACATATGGATGTCAGAGTGGATTGTACCACGCTATGTGTCCGGCAGCATGGCGAGATCCACACTGTGGACTGCATGTTCGGTTTACTGGACGAAATATTATTTGTGGTCGCACCACATCTTATCATCTTAATAACCACCACTAGCAATTATCATTTTTCTGCTGCCATAGCCCAAATGCCTTGTTCATCGTCATTTCTTGGCATCAACTGACCACTATCATCATTTGAGTATCGTCACTTGTGTGTTATCACACGATTGTCATGGCTTGCATATTAGAACCCAATTGCTATTATCTGATTTCCATCATAAGACTCCTATATCCCAACCATCATCAACAAATTGTCATCACTCAATTGATATCGCCCGAGTGTCATCATCACTCTTCAATTTTTCTACTAAATGTGTCAAAAGAAACCATGCATGTGTTGTGATTAAATATGCATTGAGAGCATTGATTGGTTCACAATCAGAACCATGCCATGAAAAATAAGAACACTGGTTTGAGAAATCCGAAAACATAGTAATGTAACACCAGGATTTACGTGAAAAGAAAAACTTGAGAATGGAAAGAAATCACAGAGCCATACCACACCAAATAATTCACTATGAATGAGAGAAACCTATAGAAAAAATACACTCAAATCTTCTCTCTACAGTCCCTGAAACTTATAGAACTTTGTTGCAAACCTTTCTCTCAATATCACAAGAGGAAGCCCTCACACCAAAATCACCCTTCTAAAAATTCACCACTGCACGCAAGAGAGATACATTCATCACTTGAATTGATTACTTAAGAATCAAAATAGAAGATCAAACCGTTTTGGTTTAACCATGCCATAACTGAAGTAAATATTTCAGACACTCGATTCTGTAAATCTTGAACATGCAAAGCTGCAACGTAACACACCCACAATTTACAAAATTACACGACTCTTACTATTTTAAAAAATTCTATATCGAGTGAATGCTCGACGTAGTTATGCCAAGTTGTGTCATGGTCACGTTGTCGACAAAACTACCCTTATTTAGGAGTGCCTCTTTGGAGGGATTGGAGTTCTACTCCTTGGAGTCGTAGGCTACACACTCCAGTAATCTCCCACTTTGAGATTGATAGTACCCGACGAATGTCCATAATATATGCATCTTCATCTGTACCATTTTCATAGTCTTACATTGTAGTATTGCTCATCCTCAGTCTCCACCTTCCTAGAATCCAATTAAAGCCAAGCATAGCTCCAGTATCTCGAAAGTCTCTTCCTTAGTCAACATGTCTTGCATTATTCTGAGCTATACGTATCTTTTCCAAAAGTAACTATCTATCTTATAGGAGAGCATAAATAAAGTGATTCCTTAGCTTGACACGCTTTGTCTTGGCATGAAAAGCAACGTTCTTAATAAGATAAATAACACTCATATTATCACGATGAAGCTTTCCAATCCAATGTTCCTTGCTTGGTTCTGTCAAAAAATCTTGTAGCCAAATGATCTCCATGCCAACTTTAGTGAAAATAATGTATTCGACCTTCGTAGTTGTAAATAAAATAATCTTCTGCAGTTTGGAAACCTAACTCACCACTATGTTCCCAAAAGTGAAAATATACCCAGTTGTACACCTTTTACCATTCAAATATCCTACTAGATATGAATCTACAAATCCTTATAGAATGATTCCCTCACTATCATAACAAAGTGCCATGTTGACAATTCCCCTCAAATACTTTAGAATTTACTTCACTGCCTCCCAATGATGCTTGCCTAGATTGTCAATGTATTTGCTGATCACTCCTAATGTATATACAATATCTGGTCATGTACAAGTCATATATATCAGACGTCTAACTGTTAAAGTATACAATGTTCTTCTCACATGTTCTTGTTTTGCTTTTGAATAAGGTGGTAATTTCTTATATAGCTCAAAGTGACCACATAAGGGGTTTAAATTAGCTGCACCTCACCCATTTTAAACCTTTGTAGGATCTTCTCAGCATACCCAACTTGAGACAATTTTAGTATATTTGCTCTTCTATCTCTTTTGATTCTCATTCTGAGGAGCTTTCTGTTTAGATCTAAATCCTTCCTTTCGAACTCACATGATATTTACTCATTTAATTCCATAATTTTCTCCAAAACTTTTGTTGTATTTTGCATGTCATCATATACAAAATAAGAACATATAACAATTATCAAAAGTGTTGATGAATCCACAGTGGTCTTTCAACAACTTCATGTAACCAAAATCTAATAAGAACCTATCAAACCTTCTGTACCAGTATCTCAGGACTTGTGTCAAGCCATAAAGGCTCTTCTTCAATCTGCAGAATAAATATTCTGTTTTCGTTTTCATGTATTTACTGTTTTCTTTCACCAACTAAAATTTTGTACTAAAATGTTTTTAAAATCATTTAAAAATTTAAGTTTGGGGGAAAAGAATTTTTTTTTTTGAAATGGAGAAAACTAAATTTTATTTATCCTTAAGTAACTATATTTTTCAAAATTTATTTAACATGACTTGAGATATTAAGATTTAAATTTAAATGACTATACTTATATTTATAAATATTATAGTAAATTTAAGTAAAAAAAAATTTAATAATGAAGGTCAATTCTAAAGTTAAAAATACTTGGTACGATATGATAAGCCTATGGTTTTCAATTTTAACTAAAGGAAAATTGTAAATTTAAAATGTTAAGAATTTTAGAGTTTCATGTAAGATGAAAGGAATGAGACTTTATGAAAAATCATAAACTAGTATAACTTTATTAAGTAAAGAGGGGTGTGGAGTTTTGACTTTAAGAAGATGATAGTGAAGTTCAAAACTATTAAAGGCTATCCAGATATAATAATCTTCACTTGAAAAAGGAAAAAGAAAAAGAAAAAGAAAAGAAATGATTAAAAAGATCCTAAAAGAAAAAAGAAAAGAAAATAAAAAAAAATAGGCGAGGAGAAGCTTGAGGAGATGCCTAATCAAAAATTGGTTTCACTTAAATCAAATTAAGGAAGGAGCTTTATTGCACTTTCTAAACTTGTATTGAAGTATTAGTAGCATTTCTAATAAAGTTTTTATGAAGCTCTTTTTCATATGAATGTTTGAAATGTCCTTAACATGACAAATTGCAATTCTTCTTAAAAGAATAGAGATTCAGAAATATTAAATTTGATTATTAGATATTCCTAGACTTGGAGTTGAAGCCTAAGTTATTAAATGGTTTTTCTTAAATTTTGTTATTCTATTTATTGAACTAAAGTATAGAAGTGATAAGTTAATATCTATCCTATGCTTTTATGTAATAAAAGTGTCACTTGAGAACAAATAACATTTAAGTTTAGGAGATTTTGATCCACAAAAATAATATATTATTTTAAGTACCATTTTTATGTCCATTTTTGGTGATATTGCACTTTAAAGAAAGTTATTTTTGTGTTTTTGTTGCAGTTATACCATTTTTAGGCATTTGGAGCAAAAATGACAAAAAGAGCAAAATTTGGAGCAAAAACAACCAATTTTGGGGTTTGGCGCATGATGCGCCAAAATCTAGAACGCTGACGCATGATGCGCCAAGCTTAAAAATTTTTAAATTAAGGCAGTTCGAGATGAATTTTGCACTAATTTTGAAAGGGACACTTGTTCTAAGCACCCCATGGAGTGATTCAATGCATGTAGATACTTTGGAATGTTCCAATTTGAAGGGATTTGACCCTTGGATCAAGGAGGCACATCTTTTGAAATTCAAAGTTTGACTTTTGAATTTTGGAGGGAATGAAGACTCTTTCAGAGAGGAGAGGTAGCCAACAAAATGGAACTTCTAAAGTGACTTGGAAGGAGGGGGACGAAAAAGTTAGAGAGAGAGGATAGGGATGAGTTAGAGAGAGAAAAAGTAAAAAATTTTCTTCTAGGGTTGTAAGAGAAGAGGGAATGTGAGAGATTTCTTCTTCATTACATTTCTAAGAGAGAATTGGGAGAGATTGTAAAGAGGGAAAGGCTTTGAGAGAACTTCTAAGGATTTGCTTGGGAAGGATTGTGAGTTAAGTTGTACATTTCATTCCTTTTCTTTGTAAACTTGTTTTTATATATGAAATTCGTGTTTTATCGTATCCTTCTCATGAATTCTGAGTAGTCTTCTTTATCTTTCTCCCTACTTTGATGAAATGATTTTGTGAAGAATTGATTTTGTTTTCTACTGTTTTAAATGTCAATAATTTGTGATGATTTGAACTCCGATCTTCATTTATTTTTCAAACTAGCCAATTGAATTGTTAAAATATGTTGAGAATTACATGTTCTGAAAAGAGGATATGATTTCTACAACAAAGGGAGAATCACATTTGATTTCATGGGAGAGTATTTCATCCATGGGATTGGGTGCAAATAAATAGGGAAATATACTTTGTTGGATGTAGAATTGGAAGATTTTAAGGTGAAAGATTAGAATCTCTAATTTGGTTCAGTTGATTAGAAACTAATGCGAGCATGTTAGTCCTCAAGGGTGGGAGTAGTGGAAGCTCTGGAGTGACAGCCAGTTCCTCCCAGCCTAACCACGGAATTAGGGACCAAACTCTGGATTAGTCAATGTTCTTTATAGCGCTCAAAAGATGGTAAAGAGCAAGATTGCTCCTATTTAGCACAAAATCATTTTTAAATATATCAATTTCTTCACAAGCCATATTTTCATTATAAAAGGGAATAATGTTTTCTCATACTTAAACTTTTCGTCAATAAAAAAACTTTATTTTATTTCAGCAATTTACTTTTGAAAGTTTAGCATCTAGTTTAATTTATTTGTTATAGTCGTACATCTGCATATTTAGAATCATTTCACTTAAGTAATTTAATTTCAAACTTCGCACTTTACTTTGTTTTATTTTTATTTTTATTTTATAATAGAATATAATTAGCTAGCATATATATATTTTCAGCTTCCCTGTGGAATTGATATCAAGGACTCCATTAGAGGGCTATATTACTTGAACGATACATATGCTTGCTTTATATGTAAACGAGAATTAGGATTTTAAAAGAGGTTTTTAAAGATAAATTATTTTAATTAAAATTACATTATAGTTTGGGTTAAATTGCGTCATTATTATTAAGCTGCACAAATTCTCGCACGATCATTGACTTATGATATGACAATGAAACAAAACTTTTAACTTAAAGTTGCTCTTATGTAGATGATCAATGATTTCCCATCTTATGGGATGCATCTGATTGGAGCACAACAAAGAAATTGACATGTCCTCATTGCATGAATAATGAAGAAGATGAAGAGGGAGAAGAGGAAATCTTTAATAAACTCATCAAAAGCTCTCAATAACTCTCCCAATGATGCTCTCAGACCACCACAGAATGAGAATGGTGATCCCTCCCATTCTCATACGACTCTGCCTGCTTAACTGATCTCTTTTTGTACCACCCAACGGATCGACACTACTTACCTCAAATGATTATGAGTTGGTCATTTCTTCCCATGTTTGGGTTAAGAACAGGATAATGGGGTGAAATGGGGGATCATCCATTGGGTTTTAGGCAAAGAAAGTTGTCTGTTGGTTTCAAAAGACAAGTTTTGAATGTCATACGCTTAAGCACCAAAGTGGGCGCAAAAGCACTCGCCTCTTGGTTTACAAAATTTTTCTATTACGCCCACAATGGCATAGAAGCGGAGCCATCTTCGTTTAGAGAATGACTCACGATGAAATTTGGGCGCTTAAGTGCACTGGACAGGTGTTTAAGTGCCAACATGTCAAAACCGCAATTTAAACTATCACAGACTGAAAGGTGGCAAAAGCACCCAACATGGATGGTTGTGTGGCCAATAAGAGGTATGGGTGCTTAGGCACCCATTTTGGGCTCTTTTGCACCCAAGCCCTTCAAAGGGGCATGCCTCTTGGCTTATTTTTTCTACGAGGTGCTCACAGGTTCTTGCGGATGGCTTTTTATGGATCCTTGGGCTACTATAAACCATCCAAGAACGAAATTAGGCTCTCTTATATCAGGATGGACACATCGAGTGTGCCATATTGGGCAAAAACTCCCCCCAGAGGATGGGTAGGGTCTGAACAGTCTAAATCCTAAATTTAACGCCATGACATCCATATAATGCTTTATACTAATCCGAAAGCTGTGGAAAACCATGCATCCTTAAAATACAACCCTGTAACTCAAAAATGAACATTTCAGATGTTTCAAATTGGGGGTTTTAGTGCCGACATATGTCCCGGACCCCCACGAGTGTAGGTCGGTCCAAACCCCGATTTTCCCAAAACGTGCGTGAGATAGTTCCATGATTGCCCTTTACCGCGAGAGGCTCTGAATAGACGGAGCATGGTCTCTAAACACAAGAGTATACAATAAACGTATCTCGTGTCAAAATCATCATCACACAACGGCGAGCTCTCCCGGGTAAGGCTAAATTAGCACTGATCCTGGACTCGGGCTCAAAGCATGTACTAGAAAGTTCGAACAACTGTCTTGGACTACGAGAGTCTGAACACAATCCTGTACCATTCAAGTGAACACCCCACACATATGACATTAAAAGTAATGTCAACAATGACATATGAGCATTGTTGACTAGGATGAGAAGAAGGAGCAGGAGGAGCAGGAGGAGCAGGAGGATGATGAGGAATAGAATTAGGATTTTATTAATGTGTTAGTTAATGTTCCTCGACATAAGACTGATTATATGTGTTTTCCATTTCTATTTAACTGAACTTTCAGTTCTGAAGCTGTGAACTTTGAACACTATTATTTGCTTAACTTTATTTTAATTTGGTATCATTATTTAGACATATTAGTGATTTCTTTTATCAGTTCCGAAAGTAGATAAATGTCATATTATGTTAATTGTATTTGTTTTGTGTATGTATGTGCAAATCTAATTGTTCTATTGTATTTTATTTTTATTTTTACAGGTTTGTGTCGGAGCAGCGTCAAAATGTTCTGACGTTAATAACTACAATAATTAGCCCGATATCTGTCGTCGCTAATTCGAAGCTATAAGGAAGTTAGCATCGGATCAAACTCGACACTAATAAGATTCGGACACCAAACATTAATAAGTCGTTAAGTTAGCGCCGCCCGTATTCTAGAAGAAAATTTATAGCGACAGAATCTTGAGACTCTAATTTTGACTTCAAAAAACATCCGACTCAAAGTTGGCACAAAATCAATTAGCGGCGCCCATTTTAACGATAACAGTTCTTTAAAGCTAATCCGATACAAAACATGATTAGCATCGGGAAAATGCTTCATTAGAGTCGGAAATGTCCACCACTAATCTGACATTCTCGTGTAGTGTATGTGGTATGTATGGAAATTACCCTTTTTTTCTTTCATTCAAATTCTCTGCAGCCGAGCAGTGTCTAAACATCTCATCCCCAATTAATTTCTGTTNTTTCAACGATAACAGTTCTTTAAAGCTAATCCGATACAAAACATGATTAGCATCGGGAAAATGCTTCATTAGTGTCGGAAATGTCCACCACTAATCTGACCTTCTCGTGCAGTGTATGTGGTGTGTATGGAAATTACCCTTTTTTTCTTTCATTCAAATTCTCTGCAGCCGAGCAGAGTCTAAACATCTCATCCCCAATTAATTTTATGTAGATTTTTAAGCCAACAGAGCAACTCTTGTATAATGACTACCTTTTCTGGTCACGCTTTTAAAATATTGATGTAAGAAAAGACATTCGCTACTCTATGAAAGCCTAGGGATGAAAATTTACTGAAGAGCTCTAAAAAATCTAAAAATAAAGCATGGAATTCTTCAAATTTCATNATATATATATATATATATATATATATATATATATATATATATATATATATATATAGTCTTATCAAACAATATCAATCTATAATGCATGTACAATTATAAAATTACCAAAATATTGATTTAAAAAAATACGCATGCATTCTTACTTTTTTGGACTTCACCATAAAATGCTAATGATAAATTTCTTATGGCTCCTATTTTCATGTCCAGGTTTGGTCTGGTAGCATCTAAGAATTGCATATTTGATGAGAGGGAAAATCTCTTAGCTGATTGAGGGGGGCTTTTGATTATTAGATTAATTGTCTCTATAAAGATGACAACGAAATTTTCTGTTGATTATAGGCAACATAAAGAAATTAACCATAAATGCTCTCTTAAGATATCGACTTCCATGGCTTATGTTATATCATGCATTTAATATCACGAGTTTAATTTGGACTCACATCATCTTAAGCTTCAACTTTTCTCAATGATATCAAGCTCTTATTATTAGAATGTTCCTATGATTTTTTAAATATTTTTATAAATTTAATGGTATTAAATTGCTATTTATTTGTGTTTTCCCCCCTACAAATTCTAATTAAATGTATTTTAATTTAATTAATTATTATTATCATCATCATCATTAAGTATCATATTATTTAATTATTTAGATTTTTTTCCAACTTAGAAAAATCATTTTGCCTTTATATATAATTTTAAAAAATCATGCAATAAAAAATACCTAGATTGACAAACAAATGAAAAATACATTTAATGTATCATTAGGTCACCCTCACTACAACAACAAAGAAAAATATCGCTTATCAGTACCAAAACAGTACAGATGCTAGCTGCCATCAAAGCCTGCTGACATCATACCACCAACTCATTACATCACCTTCCTAAAACCCTCGCCCAGCATTATTCTTTCTAAGGATAAATTTTTTTTAAAAAATTAAAATTAAAATTGAGGCTCACTGACATATACTTTTTGATAATGAGAGTATCTTAATTGGTTCATCATATTTCTACGTACGGTAAACATACGTAATAATTTTTCTGCTAGGATGGACGGGCAGCCAACTCCTCCATGAAACATCACCCAGACAAGAGAGCGATTATTGAGCGCGGATAGCGCACGCAGAGCAGCGTGCGCTCTATGATCACAGCCCCACATCACGGCTGTAAGGACGGTCATACAGCCGCAATGTGGGCTGTGATCGGAGAGCGTTATGTGCGCTCTCTGTTTATAATAATTTGAAGAGATAAGAAGCCGAACCACGCACTTTGTTCCTAATTTATATTCACATAATGCGAACAATAAGAGGCAGATCATGTCAGCCTTGTCGTTCTTCTTTTCTGCTTCACAAAGAGAGCAATCATTGCTGAGGCTAAGTCCACCCAGAATTTGCTCAAGTCCGCATACGGGAGGAATCAATCTCAGGATGAGAAGGTGAGGCTCCACTTGTTGGTGGAGGCAGAAAAACACCTTTTGGTGGAGGAAACTTCGTGGCCGCACTTTCTCCTTGTATGTGACGTAGATGTGATGTGATGTGATGCAACTTTTGTCTTTTTCTTCTCCTAATCTTGTAGCTGTGTAGTTTTGTGTTGTCATGGACCAAATATTACGTATATATGACGGTATAATTGTAGGAAGATTTTGATGAGTTTTTTTTGTTGTTTTATGTTTTGCATGGAAGTGGTAGATGTACATACAAGCAAATGTGTCTGATATTTTTTCGTTGTTATGGAAGTTTATGGATTTTTATTTTTAGAAAACGCACATATACACTGCATAATTTTTGTATACTTATATGTCTGACACCTAAAGTTTGATATTTAGGTTCATTATAACTTGGTGTCTTAAATCTATATATGTGTGTGTGTATGTGACGCGCGTCACAAGTCTTGGCTTGTTGGTGACGGGGTCACGATAAGTTTTCTCAGGTCAAGAGTTCGATCTCACCTTGGCGTGGGGACTTTGAAATTTTAGACATATTGCGCGGGCTCTCATCATGAGGCCAAACAGAGCATGAGAAATCGATNATATATATATATATATATATATATATATATATATATATATATATATATATATATATGTATTGTTGCATGTATGTAAAAGCCCCAGTAAATTATCAAAGTAAATATTAAACTTTTCTTGTGCTTATTTAGGTTTTGTTCCTTCAGTTCATTAAGTTCGATCAATTTGACTATATTAGTAGTTGTATTGCTTATTTGAATGAAAAATTGATGGACAGAAGCCTTCATGAGCGCATTATATAAATTTATTTTTAATTAATTATATTAATTGAATAATATTTAATATATTGCACTCATTTTTATTTTATTTGATTATTTAAACATGTGAGCATATCATTGAACATCAATCAAATAATTAAGTGCAAACTAAGACTATATGACATGGGGCACGCATGATTCATGATGATAGAAGTTACTTTAAGCTGTTGACTTAATATAAAGTCTTCCACATTCAAATGTATTAAAGAAGAGATTAGGATTTGACCTCTTAAGAACAAATAATTGGAGTGACTCTAAAAATTCAAGAAGCTGCCACGAAACGTCATGTGACGCCAAGTAAAATGGTTTGCTCACCACTGTTATAAATTTTCTATAAAATTAACCTTTTTACAATTAAGTTAAAAAAATAATTTTAATTAACTCTTTCTCATACTATAGTTAATTTTCTTAATTTATTTATTAGTATGAGCACAGAGATAAAATAATGAANATATATATATATATATATATATATATATATATATATATATATATATATATATATATATAATAAATAAATCAATCAATCTAGAAAAAAAATCTAATGTGATTTTATTAAAAATAGAAAATAAAAAAAATTGTATTTAAAAAATTATAATTTTTATAAAATTTAATATTATACAATGATTATTTTAAATTTGTCTTTGCAAAAATGATGTGGTGGTCTTTTAAAGAAAATTAGCCTGGAGGGGGTAGTGCTAATGAGCCCTTTAATAATATTAAATTAATAAATTGTTTTTTTTTTTTAAATTTTATCCGAAAAAACAGCTAGATCAATAAACAGAAAACACTGAAACAGCCACATTAAAAAATTTAAAAAAAATAGAAAAAAAAAAAAAAGCCAAAGTTAATAGTCCCCTATTGGCCATATTAGCAGAGGCCACTGCTTCTCAACACAATAAGCGCACATGTTCTACAAATAAAAAATCTTTTACCATTAAAAACTTATACTGCACAATCATTTCTCGGTAAGAAATTCATGCTGACCAATCCCAAGTTCCACAATCATTTCTCGGTAAGAAATTCATGCTGACCAATCCCAAGTTCCACAACACACTGACAATTGTCTCCCCATGGTTTAAAGAGCAGATTACATTAGCGAAATTGCGAGATACAGCAGGCATGGCTGAGCTGCCACTCCATTAGAGGGAATTTCTACATGGTGGTAGAAGTTGTGGTGGTGATAAGATACAGAGAAGCTCTGCAGCTGCCACTTCTGATTTGAGAGTTTGCGATAATATTGCAAGTGCTGCAAGTTGGAGGGCCACTAATAAGCTAGATAGTGTTCCCCTTTCATGTTTATGGACAATAACTTGTCACATTGTTTATGGAATAGCACACTTAAAAAGTAAAATTGGGAGATATAAGATAACTCCAATATGAATTTGTTATCTCCCAAAAATAGAGCATTAGATTCCTCCAGAAGTGCTAATAATCAATTCTGTGCTGGGCTTTGATAGATTCTCTGTTAAATTTTCCATGGAGGGATTTGTGAAGGTTTTTCTTGGTAAATAGATCATTTCTCTTTTGAAAATTTGCAATTATAGCAGTTGTAGAAGATGCTTCAATGTTTTGAGGATTATGAGGGGTAATTTTTTTTCTTCTTTGAGAGAGTAGATGAGAAAATCTTGTGGTAACTGAGATGGAGAATGAACAAAAAAGGTGTGATTGATTGGTAGAAGATGTTGAAAATGAGTATATTGAAAAAGAACGTGAGATGTGTTTATGGTATTTTTATGATAATGATGTCTTTCGATTATTATTGATGATAATTATACCGAACCTTTACTTTATAGAAATGAATCCCCCCCAACAAAAAAATTTTTATAAGTGAACATGGTATTGAGGTAAGAATCTCGGATTTCGAGTTAAGTCATTTTAAACTTAGCTTTGGTACTATTATAAACTTTTTGACTTGCTAGAAAGACTAGTTTAGCTTGAATTATTTTCGTTCAGGTTTGTCAAAGTAGAAAAGTTATGGAACTTGGGAGAGGTTGAAGACCCACTATTGCATTGATCCCCGGGTGTCGACGAGTCTAGACATGCAACTGTACAGCGGTGGGAATCCAACCAAGCTCCTTAACCTGCTACTACAATTTTCAACTAGGACCTCTATGACTAACTGAAACTATTAACTACAGCCTACATGACCAACTATATCTTATTTGGTTAACTATTATTGCAGCTGCCAACTATTGCATATATGACTAACTATGACCTATGTTGTCATTTGCAACTACAACTTCCCACTTCGACCATTGTGTCCAATTGTCACTCTTGCAGCTACCAACTACTCATTTTGTGGTTAGTTACTACTAAAGGCTCCAACTATAACCATCAACTACATCCTTTATGACCAACTACTACCTTAGTTGCTAATTATTGCTATTACAACCAAGAAACATATTTGCTATAGCCTAATTATGGCTAGTATGCCTAAACTATTATTATACATATATAATTACTAACATTGTAATTTAATACTCTCCAATTCAAGAAAAAAGTAGACCCATGTACTTACAATCATATAATGCATTACTTTGACTATGCTAGGTCACGTATTTTTTCCCTTTTCATGGTTTTTAGATGTAAGAAATTTTAGTGTCTCCTTATGCTACTTTTCTATTATTTATGCATGAGATGGATTTTTGTGAACACCAAGAAATTAAATACACTTTATTGTTGTGAATCTTCCAATATGCAACAAAGTTCATGATGATAATGATTAAAAACACTTCAGTGGGAACAAACTCAAGGGCTTGCTAAAAGCTTCTCATATTGATGGTTATAAAATCTAGTAGGTTTGAGCTTACTAAACATTTTGCTTCGATGGAAATGCTAAATTTATGGAATTATTTTTAAATTTATAAATAAAATATTGCCTTATTCAATGACTAACTCGTCAATCTACTATAATAGTCATGAAGAATTCTAAGACAGTAGAGTTACCCATAGTAAGCTAGTGATTTTCAAGTTTTCATTTAATGTTGTCTTGTTTTTTTATTGGCCTTAGATGAACACGACAATGAAAGCTAATTAATATCTTAGAGAAAACTTGTTTTAAAAAAAGAAACTATAGTATATAAATTAAATGCCAATGTGAAAGATGTAGGTAAGTATGAATCGTGAGTGCTGGGAGGTGGTAGGTTGAAATAGAGTTTTTGGTTATGATTTTATTAAAAAAATAAATAAAGCTATTTTAATTAATTGAGTCAAATGGGAAAGTGTTAGTGCCCCAATTGTGGCTTTGCCTTTGAGCAATAATCAACCATATAAGTTTTTTTTTAAATTTGTGGAGAGGAAAATGCTTGAACAAACTTTGTACCAATTTACGTGATAATGGAATCACATATCATATCCTCATATGTTTGAGTTAATTTATTCATCATTTAAATATTTATGACTCATTTAAGAATCACAATAGGTTTCAACACAGCTTAGGTCATACCAACCACTGATATCTGAGACCAATAATCTTATTGCAATCCTCTTTGAAATAAATCTACATTGACTTCATTTGATATTACAAAATTGGATTCTTAATGCTTATAATAAGAGCACTTAAGTATTTTTCTCTACAATGAATATATGATGTTGACATGCCACATAAATAAAAAATTCATCTCCACAAAGAAATTCAATATTTAATGCTTGAAATTTAGGAAATAGTCTATTATATTTTTAAGATCATTGAATTGTGATATTCATAATCTATAATTTAAATTATATCCTTAAATTCTATTTGTGGAGTTGCTATATATGTTTTTATCTTTTAAATAAAGAAGAATGTTTATGAGCTATTGACCAATTGCAACTTTATATCTCCATTTATCTATTTATCATTTTTATTGATTAATTAGGTTTTTGTAGTTATGACAAAAAAAATTAGCATATATTTCCTTGCATATTCTTCCTTCGTGAGGTGCAACTGCTAACATGGTGGCTGCGCTAGCTCCTTGCAGTGGTAAGAGCTTGCATGTTAACAGTTGGCATATGACCATGAGTGGTGGGGGCATGGCTCCATGTGTTGGTGCAATTTGGTGGAGAATATGGATTTTAAGATCCAAGAAAGGCTGCATGAGAGACATCTACATCAATACATACAATGCATTGTGCTTCAGAAATCGTTTCAATTCCAATATACCTTTTGGGTTAACGGCTATCAGTGAGTTCATGCCACCTAACTTTGAGTATTTGAGAAAGCAAAAAGGGGAAAGAAAGTGATGAGATATGACAATTTATTACTAACAAGAATATACCAAAACCGTGTAGCCATGTTCAACATATTGGATTTTATAAGTTGAGCCTCAGTCATAGCCTCATTTTTTTGTAGATTTGGGTTGATATTAATAATTGTTATTTTGACCATCAATTAATGAACTAAGATAAAATGACAGTTTTGTAATGTGGTACGGCTCACCTACCACATCTCACCTACCGCTCCCCTACCTTTCACCTACCACTCTCTTGCTTCTATAAGTAGAGAAGGTGTGAGGCCTAGGACCTCCCACCTACCACTCTCTTGCTTCCATAAATAGAGAGGGTGTGAGGCCTAGGAGAGCGGAAGAGATCTTAAGCTACCACAAAGGAGGAGAGAATAACTAGAGAGCTAGAGAGGAGGAGAATATCTTGAGGCCTCGTATCAAAGTGCCGCTTAAGAGGGAGGCCATAGAAAGAAGATGATGGCTCATCTCTATGTATAAGCTATGTATTCTCCATTTCTTTTGCCTTAGTGAACTATTTGATTGATTCCCTCCCGTGGACATAGATCCAGTTGGATCGAACCACGTAAACGATCTGTGTTTGCTTGTGTTCTTTGCGTTTCATTTCTATGCCAGGAAGTACATATCTCACAGCAATAATGTTACATGAAGGACCGAAGGGATCAGATTCGGCTTACGAAGACCTCCGAAGTCTGAAATTCCCAAATTTCCTGAAACCGTTGATGAATGATGATAAGGTAACCCACTAACCCTCATATATGTGGTCGGCTGATAGCAATATTGGAGCAGCAGTAAGCAGGACTTAGTTGAAATCCTGCTCAACAACCAAAATGCCTTTGGTGTCCCTAAACAGAATTGACAATGACAATGACATAAGAAATTAACCATTAAAATAAGAGTTCCATTTATTCCTATACTTTCTATATTGAATCGACCAAAATAAATTCGAGTGTAGTTTTATAGCCTTGTTCTGCCCAATATTAGAAGAACCACATACTTCTCTTGTGATAAGCCTTACAAATGATTGAAACATATATCTTATTTTTTGTAGTTATATTCTTCTTTAGTCATTATTTCTGTATTTTGGGGCTTGAGAATTATTTGTCTAAATATCAACTAAGGTATGATGGTAATAATTGTAATGTAATCATTTTGATTTACCTTAATTTCTGATATCAAATAGATACTTTATTTTTGTTCTATGTTATTTTTTTAAGTTGCATATTCAACATTTTGTGGCAATCATTATTGATTCTCTGTTTGAAATCTTCATTTTTCCAACCAGATATAGGTAGGCATATTCATATTCTCTTTTATTAAAGAAAATCGGCGGTGTAAATTGATTTTTAAAAGTTGTTAACAATATGCCTAAAATTTCTTTTAATTTTTTTTTCTTTCATTTACTTTTACTAGTTATTGAAATTGAACTCTTAGGTGTTGAATGATTTATTTGTTTGATATATATTTTATGTTATAATTGTTTGATTAGTACTTTTAAATTATTTATATTGATATTATAATTTTTTTCTTAAGCTTTGATAAATTGATTGTTAGTTAAAGAGAAAAAAAAATGAGGATAAATTGATATTGACAATCTCTAAGCTGATCCCGGGCGTCGTCCTTTGATTGGAGTTATGATGTTAATGATATGGATGTAGTGTGAAGAGCGTATTTGTTGAAGAGACCACATCAACCAAAATTCACATTTTTCCTCAAACAGTGATGGGTAATGTTGCATGAAGATTTAATTCAAAATAGTTTGAGGAGTATCATACTTGGTTATAGTATAGTGTGCAGAGAGATCATCATATTGTCTTTATTGTTATATATTTAGACCTCAAGAACATGTTGCTACAAGTCAAGGCGGTGGTGATTCATTTGTTGGTGAATGATTTAAAATTTGCAAGAAGAAAGAAAACCATTTAGCTCGTGTTGGTGAACATAATAGTTCTCACATTAATGCAAGAAAAAAATGTGAGTATTTAATAAAGCTGCAAATACATAGTATTGTTGATTGTATTCGACTTCTTTTACGACAATGATTATCATTTTGATACCATGATGAATCATCTAAATCAATTAATCAAGAAAGTTATTTTGATTTGCTTTATTTCCTTAAATATCATAATGAAGTAGTGAAAAAAGCTACATTTGAAAATGTCAATACGAAATTACAGTTAATTTCACCAAAAAATCAGAAACAATTTTGTCGAACAGCACGAGTGAGACTCTTATCCTTATCAAGAAAGATGTAGGTGATTCCTACTTTTTAGCTATAATGGATGAGTTTTGTGATGTATCAATGAAGGAACAACTAACAATTGCAGTAAGATAAGTTGATAAAAAAGGACAAATCATTGAAAGATTTATTAGTATCGAACATAGTTCCACAATAAATGCACTACTCAAAATAGCCTTTGAATCTATAGTAGCAAAATATTCATTAAGCTTGCATAACATACTTAACCAAAGCTATGATGGGGCATCTATTATGTGAGGTGAGTTTAATGGCTTAAGAGCACTTATTCGTCATGATAATCCTCAAGCATATTATGCTCTTTATTTTGCACTAAACTTCAATTGTGTTTAGTAGCACTAGCAAAAGATCATTGGTAAGTCAAACTTATTTTTGAGTTTACTTCAAGAATTTTGAATACAATAGGAGCTTCTTGTAAGAATAGTGATGCCCTCAAAAGCCATTCAACATGAGAAGATTTTTTTGTATCTTAAAACTTGAGATTTACTTAGTGGTCGTGGTTTAAATAAATAACTTGTAACGAGCTGGTGAAATTCGTTGGAACTCATATTTTCATACAATGATTAGTTTCACAAAAATATATGCATCTGTAATTGAAGTATTTTAGATAATAAAGGAGGACAGTATACATGATCAATAGTCAGTTGAAGCTAGTGTTTTAATCAGTGAAATGAATCTTTTGACTTTATCTTTATAATGCATTTAATGATTGATACTTTAGGTATTACAAATGAATAATCGTTGTCCTTACAAAGAAAAGATCAAGATATTGAGAATGTAATGAAATTAGTACAAATATCCAAGTAACGATTACAAATGATGAGGGAGAATGGATGAGATTCTTTATTGGATGAAGTGTTTGTTTTTGTAAGGATTGTAAAATTGATATTTCAGATATAAACTATATCCTTAAGGCTACTCGTCGGTCAAAACAAAGCGGTGAAAAATGGCAAATTTAGATTATTATGGTGCTATATTGTTTTATACTGTAATGATGTGCAACTTCAAGAATTAAATTGTTGTCTCTCTGAAGTAAGTACTAAACTACTTCTTTGTGTGGCATGTTTAAATCCAAATGATTCACTCTCTGCTTTTTGATAAGGGAAAATTGATTCGTCTTACAAAATTGTATCAAATTGAGTTTTCTCTTGTTCAATAGGTGGCACTTGACCATCAACTAACCACTTATATTATTTATATGCACAACAGTGTTAAATTCTCATCTCTAAATGGTATTGCTGATCTTGCAAAATAGTTATTTAAGAAAAATATGAATGGTGTGTATCCTTTAGTTTATAGACTTATTATCTTGACAAGAACTTTACCAATTGCTAGTGCTACACTTGAAATAACATTCTCTGCAATGAAGATTGTCAAAAATCAAATGCGTGTTCGAGTAGGTGATGATTTGCTTAATGATTGTCTTGTAACGTACATTGAAAAAGAAATTTTTGATTTAGTTATAAATGAAGCTGTTATGCAATATTATCAAAGTATGTAAAATCAATTGAGAAGTGTATACCATCATATTTCTTAATACAAAAAAAAAAAGAAATATAAATCTACACCTAAATTATAACTTTCTCCTACATTAATACACTTGTCAACTATCCAATACTAATTTAAACATAGCCTCATCCTTCTGCCTTAACAATATCTCTATCAAGTGAAAGCAGTTTACATCACCTATCACTCTAAAATAAAAACTTATCATGAATCACTTTGGACTAAACCATCATCTCGGACATAGCTTGCTTGCATGATTAGCACATTTACCCACAACATAATTATTGAGGGTATAACTTTTCTCCCACGAGGTCGCACTTATCCACCAAATAAATAAATAAATAAATAAATAAACAAAAACAAAAATATGAGAGCAAAAAAAATCATTTTCTATTTTTATATCAATATTTTCAACTACTATCTGAAATATGAAAAAACCCAAATCCTCACATGCGGGGAAAATATTTACGTACGTAAGACACACGCAGCACTGCGTACGTCGGGAGGTTATTCAGAGGGTATATGGAGTTTATGTCCGCGTTATACCATCTGTAACTTCTCTGTAACATACCTGTAATCTGCTTGTAACCTACCAATAAATTTCACGCTTCTATAGTTCCGGTAGGTACTAGTAAATTACAGGTGGTTACAGGGGGTATAATGTGGATATAACCCTCATATACTCTCTGAATAACCTCCGACGTACGCAAATATTTTGCCACGTGCGGACCTACCGTGTGAAAGTTGGAATAAGAAAAACAAAGTCCGTTATATAAATAGGACTTGAATGAAGCTAATTTCTAGAAACAAAACACGCTTACGGTTTACCCGACAAAAACCGTCCTCAAAGTGCATTATCATCATATAAATTTCAAAAATACATATAACAACAAGTGCAAAATTAACAACGCATCATGATCCTGAAGAAGCAATCTTCCAAATCAATGGAAAGAGGCGAGCGGTTCTAACAATTCAATAGAAATGATAGTTTTTTTGACTTTGTCAGGTAACTGATCCCTTCAAATTAGTATAAATCAAGTCATATCATGCAACTAAATATGTCGATCAATTAATATGTGAATTTTAAGTTCAATTATTGATCTCACAAAGAACTATTTAATTTTTTAAAAAGTCAAAATACTGGTTTAATAATGCTAAGTCATTCAAGATGTTTAAGGTTTTGGACTTTTAACATGTCGAAATGCTAATTTTGTAAAAGAAAAATCTAATAGAGTAAAGTTCTCTAATGTAAAAATCATGCTTCTTTGAATTTGGTCATGTGAATTCTCATTATTCATTGAATAAATTTTCCAATTAAATGTTGATAATCACAGGCAATTATTCCTTACTCTATTTCTAGACATAAGAAGCGTCAAAGCCTCATATTATAGTAATGTTCTGCTTAAACCTTCAAAGTCTATTAGGAGTTCTCAAGTCTCCTACATGGTTGAATTCTTCTAATGATAATATTCCTAGTCTACCAAGTGATTGAGTGTTAACTTACTTTTTCCTCTAGCATACGATCAATAATCCTATATCACAAGAACTTTTAACTTTTTAAAAGGCCAATTTGAAAGTAAATTAAGTTTGGAAAGTTAACACAAACACATACAATGAAATACCAAAGAACCTTAGAAAATTCTCATGGATTAAATATAATTCACCACACTTTCAAATAAAATAAGCATAGAGTTATTAGTTCCTAAACATGCAAAGAGAAAATCAAGCAAATCCCTGTTGAAAATCAAAGTGAAAGTGTTTACAAATGAAGAACAGTCTAACCTGATATAAAATTTCATTTATTATTCTTCAGTTCTTCCTTGTATATTGTTACTCCAATTGGATTCACCTTCTCACACTTATAATAATAATTAAAAAAACCACTCCTTACACACTATAAGCACTTACACTGTCACACACACACACACATGCTCAAGACTTCTACTTTGTCTCTCCAAGTCTCTCCTCGTCACACACACTTTTTTCTCATGAAGAGATGTGAGTTATATAATCTCCACTTTGAATTTAGACTTAAAAACATCCTTAAACCATCTTAAATTAGTGGGACATGCAACGAAGCTCACTTGTGGCATTGGGGCGTTGAAAGTAGGTGTGGTAACGCTTAAATAGGCCCTAGATTTCATAAGTTCAAAATCACAAAATTAGGGCATTGATGCCATAATGCTTGCGTTGGATGACATTGTTGCATTGGGTATGGGTGTGAAAGTGCTCGATTGTCGGCACTGAGTTGTCAACTGCTCTATATTTTGGCTCTGAATGGAGATCTTTACCCAGTGCCTAGGCACTTGCTTAGGTGTCAGAACACTTTAATATGTCTTAGCATATTTAGTCCCTCCAAGTGTTTATGCTTTAGAATTGGACATGTATCCTACAAATGATGCTTATATACCCCACAAAAACATGAAAATAGAATATAAAATGGATGTGTAATATACACATACACATATCACACATTTTGTAGACAAAAACAACTTAAAAATTGTTATCCTTCTTTTTTAAAAAGCAGCTAGTGAAAGGTCAAACAATTGTTAATGTAATCATATTTCATGACATAAAAAAGGGTTTTTGGTATGTACATATTTTTCAGTAATGTAAATTATTTTTACATAAATTAAGTGAATTTCTTAAGATTTGTCTGATGATCATCTAGTGTCTACTCGATCGAGTCTTTTACAAGCATAATTTTCTCGATTTGAGTTGCATCAATTTCTTTTTATGTAAATGATTGACCCAGCTTCACTCTTCTATCAACACTATTAAGATTATATTGTTCTCATAAGCTATGGTTCCCTGTAGTCGAGTTCCCCAAATTTGAGTGCATATTAAAAAGATTTGTAGTCAAGTTCCTCAATTTCACTTCAATGAATTGATAAATGTGATGATTGGTCAGCCTCATCATCATGAATCCAAGTCTAGTTCCTTGTTGGTTCAATGCTCTGTCTATGTATAAGGTCCACATTGGGTTTCGATTGTTGCATTCTTATTTTGATTGTTGGTTTTAGTGAAATCTACGAGGAAGTAGGCCATAACTTGCTTCTAGATCATTATTTTGGGGATGTAAGATAGGTCAAATTTGCTAAGCTCAACCACTCATTTGAGAATTCATATGGAGTGTTTAGGCCTGGTTAGGACTGAGGTGAATGGATTATCAATGACCACTCACACCCGATGCATATAAAAGTCTAAGAAAACCTTTCATATTAAAATGATTAAATCAAATGTTAGTTTCTCCATAGTATGATACTTGAGCTCTTCCTCCCTCAGAACATAACTAAGATAGTAGGTTGAAAATTATTTTATGCCTTATGTCTGACTCCTACGTAAAGTGAGATCTACTCACCATGCTATTGACTTTGAAACAAGGGTGACAAAGTCACAAAATCTTTCACTTGTTGAAAGGTGTGCTTGCATTTACCCATATATACAAAGTTTTTTATGTTTCTCAGGACTTTCAAAGAGTTTATGTATTTGTCTCCATAATTGGGGATAAAGTTGCCCAGTCTTGCAATTTAGCATGTCATCTTTTGTAGTTCTTTAAAATATTGGGGAAATGACATTTTTACTGGAACATAAATTTTTTTTGGAATAGCCTTGATCCCTTCCTAGGTTAGTAGGTAACCTCAAAATTTACTAGTCCCATTCATGAATGTATATTTGAGTGGGTTTAGTTTCATAATATAGTTTTTGAGTGTCTTAAAAGTTTCATTTAGGTATTTTATGTGTTGTTCAGGAATTTTGCTCTCAAATATTACATAATTTGTGTAAATTATACTATTCCTTTTCTTTTTAAGTGGTAATTATTATATCCAACATCTTTTGATAGGTAGCTCCTATTTTTTTAAGCCTGAAGAGAATTTCATTATAACAAAAAACCCCACCTTAATGATGGATGCAATTTTTTCGCATTCGTAGGATATAGTTTAAATTGTTGTTGCCCATAAAAAACATCTAGAAAGCTCGTGATAGAGTGGTTGATTGTTGAACCCATGAGTGTGTTGATCCACTGTAAAGGTAACTATTTTTTGGGCGGGTTGAATTGAGGCTAGTGAAATTGATAGAAATTCAACATATTCTTTTTGCTTTTCAAACAAGTACTACATTCACCATCTAGTCCAGGTATTACACTTCCATGATGTACCCTACCTCTAGTAGCTTACGTACTTCTTGCTTGATTGGTTCCTCTATTGTGAGGGTAACCAATCTTTTATTTGATAAGCTGAGCCATGACATTGACATTGAGTCAGTGGCATGGAATATCGGGGACAACCCGGGCATTTCCTCTTCTCACCATGCGTACATGGAGCAAACTCATAGAATCTGAATGAGTTCATCTTTAGGACATACATTAAAAGCTAGTCTTAGTAAAAAAAGTTACAATCTTTTCAGTCATTGTGAGTATCTTCATTGGTCTCCAATCCACTTCCTTGTTTAGTATACAACTCTAACGGTTCTTGAAGTACTATGTTGATGACTTGTAAGTAGAAAGTATGTGATTGCTCTGAATCGCCTCTAATGGTAATTATTTCCTCTTCATTGAGAAAATTCATGGCCATGTGGTAGGTTAAAAAACTTCTCTGAAATGGTTGAGAAGTGATCAACTGAAGATGGCGTTGTAAGTTTTTGGCTAATCAAGCATGATGAAATTAGCCATGGCTTTAAACTTCTTTTTACCATCGCCCTAGGTGATAAGAGCCAGAGCTCTAATGTTTTTTTTTTCCTTTTGGTTGATAACCCATTTAAAGGCCCATATGTGCTTGTCAGACGCTGGGTTACAATGTTCATCTTATCAAAGATAGACTTATACAAGATATTCACTGATCTCTTGGCATCAATAAGGATTCTTACAATATGGAAGTTGGTCATAAGGGTATTGATAACGATCATGTTGTTCCCTTAGTGAATAATTCTTCCTCTATACATCTAATAGCATGCGACATGGATTGAGATGAGTTATTCATGTGTAGTTTGCCTAGGCAAAGACTCTTTAGGCTTGCTGATTGGGAGGCTTCATCTTGATCTCCTCAGAAAATGGAAAGTAGGAATCTTATGATATGAAAGGCATGAGCATGAGTCGATTCATTGTGGTATCCTTCCACTGGATCCTTTCCTTGTCATTGGGTGATGACTTTGGGCTTAGTAAACTCTCTAAGTTCCCTAGTCTTGATCAATTTTTCAATCAGGTTCTAGAGGTGTAGACACTCCTCTGTGATATGTATGTGGTCCCCATAGTAGGTAAAATACCTCTTAAAGTCATGGAATACCCTTCAACTTTCATTGGAGTGGGCTTCTGGAAGAAGTATTTGCTCTAGGTGGCTTCTGCTAGTTCTACCACTATAAACCTCAGTGAGGTGGGTTGGGGGATCTAATGAATAGAAAGACACAACCTCTCAAGGTAACAGTCCACACACAATTCTAGGTTATGAGTTTTCCATGTTTTTGCGTTCCATCCTCTCCAGTGCATGCAACCGCAGGTAGGTGAGAATGACCATCCTCTTATTGGGATTTTTTCCATGGTCACAAAGGGTGACTTGCCTTCAAATCGCTCCCTTTGGAGCTCCTTTTTAGTGAGTGTGGGTGTGGTCGGTAGGTCATTTGAGAGATGTGAGGTAAATTATACACTTTCAATGATATGTAATTGTTAGCAAATTCTAGTAACTCGACCAACATTTTTGGTTTCTGTAGGCCCACTACTTATAGTAAGGAGCCTTCTTGTAGTCCTTGAGCAAATTTTTCATGGGCGACTGTAGATTCTATGTCTAAAACTTCTAGCATTTCTTTCTGGAAACAAGTTATGAAGGCACACAAAGACTCTCCATGTCCCTGTTATTGTTGTAATTGCACATGAGAATTCATTTGAGGCTTTTGTGAGCTAGCGAGTAGTGCTATCAATATCCTCTTGAATTCTGCAAATGAAATAATTAGTCTCAAAGATAAGCTATCAAACCATTAAAGCATTGACTCCTTTAAGGTCATAAAGAAGAGTCAATATTTTAGTGCTTCATCTATCCTTAACTGACATATTATCAGTTTGAAAGAAACGACATTGTCTGACGGGTCAGATTTCTCTTGATAGGACTGCATAGTAGAGATCTTGAAGCATTTGGGTGTTGCATCCTCATAAATTTGTCTGGAGAAAATATTTTGGGGTGGAGTAGGTTGAGGTGTTACATCCTTGCTTGTTGCAGACTAGGGGTGTTGATCTTGCACTGTCTAGGTAATACATGTCATCGCTTGCACTTAGGGTTAGTGATACAGTTCTCCCAACATTAGTGCCAGATCTTCTTTGGTGTGGAGGAGCCTCCAGTTAAGATTGCGGAGCCATCCATTGAATGATTTTCTACTAAATCACTTCCATCATCCGGTCATTGAGCTCACAAATCTGTGAGCTACGAAATCGTAGTACACTCCATGTCTGTGATTTTGTAGTGGCTTTCATCTCCTTGTGTTGATCATCTTCCTGTTTATGGTAAGCTTCATTCTCACTGAACATTTTCAAGTTATTGAACCAAGATTTGCCCTTGAATCGCACCAAGAGAATAAAGCGTAAATAAACAAAGAGAAATGTGACATTTTCCAAGATTGAGGAGCTAGATGAATTAAGAAATATTCTCGGATTAAGGATTTTCTTGCAAAAGACCCTTCCTTACATTTAACTCCTCTATTTATAATGGTCGGCGCTCATAAAATGATGTATTTCAGACTATCTTTTCCTAGATTTCTAAGTGTGGTCACCATAGATTCTTTCACTATTTTCTTATCATGACTCAGGATCCTTGATAAAGTCAACTTCCAGCTGGGCCATCGAGACGTGAATGTTTAGTATTTTGTCTAGAATTTTCATTTTCAAACATCTAGCTATGGACTCTCGACATTGGCAACCGCCTCCGACCAACCTGCTTATTGTTTTAACTCGTCATGAACGATTTCCATTGATGGATGCTCCGAGTCATCTGACTTGCAATGATTTTGGCGGTCTGATTTGTGATTTATTTGAACGGTCTAATTTGTGATGAACGAATTTCATTGATGGATGCTCCGAGCCAGCTTACTTGCAATGATTTTGGCGGTCTAATTTGTGATGACTAGAACGATCGCTTCTTGAATAAAGAGAGAGAGAGATATAAATATATTCTACTATCCTAATAATTGCAACTAAAATGGTTTAAAATTTTATATTACATGAAGAAAAATCAAAATAGTAGAAGTAATCAAATTTGACTAATAAATGCTATTTTAACATATGATAATAAGATAACAAGATAATTAAATACAAATTACGGCACCGAAGCTTTTTCTGTCATGAATGTTCCAGATTTTCTTGCCAGATGGTCCATTTCTATGGAATGGTTCTCTTGAGCCACATCTGTGCTTCAATCTGACCACATGGAAAGCTCAAGTTAATAATGGTAAAAAATTAGTACGTGTCAAATAATTAAATTGAGTTTTTGTTTGACTTGTTGAATCAAAAGTCATTCGAAAATCTTACTCCGGCTTTGCTTCGTTTGCACCGTACGTGTTGTGGCCGCTAGAAGGGGCCAGATCATGATTATGTAGCCGTAGGGGAAGAATAAAGCTTTCTTACAGAAGAAGAAAATAAAAATCAGTTTGCATTAATATATTTCAAAAGAGGAATTTACATAAATACCATTCAATTCCTATTAGGGGTGTAAACGAGCCGAACACGAGCGTGCCATGCTCAGCCCGTGTTCGGCGCGTTTATATTTCGAGCTCAAAAAGTGTGTTTGTGTTCAGCTCGTTTGCTTAACGAGCCGAACACGAGCTGCTCACGAACAAAGAGTCTTTTTAACAACCTTAATCATGTAGCCATAAGACAAAAATGGTTTGAGCAAGATTTAAAAATTATTATTTATATTGAAGCATTATTTGAATCTAATTTAATAATTTTTATTATATTTTCTTAATCAATATTTTAATTGATTATAAATAAACCTTGTAGTCAATTAGTTTTATATATATAAACTTGATGAGTAGTATTTCCAGCCAAAACGAGCCGAACACGAACGAACACATCTTAATTCGTGTTCGGCTCGTTAACTTATCGAACGAAATTAACGAGCCGAACACGAGCTTCTTAACGAGCCGAATATGAGTTGTTCGCGAACAACGGGCCGTTTTGACAGCCCTAATTCCTATGTCTAACACCTAAACTTTACTTCTTTATGTTTCACATAAAAAAATTTTATATCACATAAAAAATATCTTTTTTATAACATTTAAAATATAAAATACACATTTTGATGCAAAGGAAAGGAAACACATATGTAAAAATTAAAGTTTAGATATCGGATATATAAATACACATGAAGTTAGTCGTATATATGTAAATCTTATTGTGCGCAGCCAGTGGCCTCTTGGTTGGCTGCTTGGGCGTAAGTCCCCTCTGTTTCGTGTTTATCTGTCCCGGGTTTGAATCCATCTAGGTCGGATTTGCTTATATAGGTGGAAAGACACATGTTACCGTCCATCCTTAAAAAAATAATAAAATAAAATTGTAATTCTAACTACAAAAAATTATTTGAATTAAATGAATTAATAAATTATTTACACCAATTTTAATAATTAGAAAATCCAATTATTATTATTATTATTATTACACCAGTATCATTATGTGAAATTAGAAAGGGAGAAAAATGATGGAGACTGCCTCATTGAAATAGTTTATATTTGCTATATTAATTCTTGAATTATGGATAACCACCTTTTTAAATAGTGATAAACACCAATTAGTGATGGTAAGAAGAGTTAGAAGTGATGATGAAGATGGTATTGTACAGGAAGATCAGGATGGCCCTCGCCAAACTAGTTCAGCTAATTCAGGCCAGACACATACTCAGAAATTGGCTATTTTGGTGTCCTCTAAGTATCACAATGAGATGATTTAGTTAATATTTGTTATTTTTTTTCAAATATTTTTAGAATATTCTCGTTTAAATTTGTTATATGCTTTTAAATCAAGAATTTACATCAAATGGTTAGATGGAAACTTGTTATTCCCAATTATGAATGATGAAAATTCACACTCACTTGAGTTTAGGATTTGGAGAAGGTGAAGAATGATAAGAAATTATAGTTTGGATATTCTAAAATAGAAAAAAAGAAAAAAAAATGACGGATTTAAGTAGCTTTTTCTTGAGTCTTAGGGTCCGTTTGGGCAGCTTATAAGTGCGGGCGGCGTTTTCAAAACTCCATCGTACTGTTTCATACGCTAATTTTGCCAACTTATCTGAGACCGCGTTTGAATTTTTACACTAAACGCAAACTGCAGGCCGCGTTTCAGGATAAATAGTTTATCCAGAAACACACGAGTTGCCCCAAGCGCACCCTTATCCTCTAAACAATTGAGCTAAGAAAATGTATCCACTATTTTTGAGGAAAAAAACTAGAAGAAAACACAATAATATAACAACATGAATATAAAAATTTCTCTCTCTTGTAACATCTCTAAACTTACCTGTAACCTACTTGTATCTTTTAGTAATTTCCGCGTTTCTGTTTTCATATATTTGTAGGTTACAAGTAAGTTACAGAGAGATTATAGAGGGTATAACGCAGATATAACCCTCAAATACCCTCTGACTGACGTACGTAAATTTTTCTCCTCACTTACACTTGCTTTCGGTGGGTATATATTATTCAGACATGTTTTTTTCAATTATTTTATTTTATTGTTATTCGGTTCATCACAATTTAAATATGAAAACGACATACAAAAAAAGTCATAATGTATATATTTGGTTAGACATGTAAATTATGCATATGAAATCTTATAAAATGATATCATAGAAAAAGACGTGTAGCAAGTCATAGATAAATTACACGATCAAAATATGAATTTCTTAAATATATATTTACATTTAAATTTTGTTTGGTAATATCAAAGAAAATTTTCAAATAAAAATTGAAGTTGAGTCAAATACATTATATTTTTTTAATTACAAATTAATATTACATTAGTCTCTTGTGAAGCAAAATTGCATTTATCAGAGAAAATGGGAGGCTTGCAACAGCATCACAAGTGATTAGAGTAAATTAACATTGTTTTTTTTTTACATTATTACCACCCAATTCCAATGTATTTGCATATCTAACATCTAAGCTTTGTTTTTTACATTATTATCACCAGAATCTTTTGTCGCATAAAAGTAACGCATTTTTTATACACTTTTTCATGCGTAGTAAGGTGGTATGTATGTAAAGTTTGAAGTTTAGGTGTTGGATATGTGTAGGGGTGTAAATGAACCGAACACGAACGAACAGAGCTTGTGTTCGTGTTCGGTTCGTTTAAAATTTAGTTTGTTTGAAATAAGCTTGTGTTTGAAATTGTTCGTGAAATCACTGTTCGTGTTCGTTTCTTAACGAACGAG
>JXCR01103561.1:14076-29186 GCA_002079205.1 Phalaenopsis hybrid cultivar | reverse complement strand
GCTTCTTTCACTCTTGTGAAGGTGTAGGACCAATCTATTGGGAGTTTGGTGGTCTGTAAGTTGGGATTGGGTTTTGTCCTGGTTTCGGGCAAGAGTTTGAGCTCAAAATTGGCTCTCTGTGGTGAAATTAAGAGGGGGAAAAGGATTGGATTGCACTTAGGGACTCTTAGAGAAGCTCTGAGAGGGATTTGGAGGGCCCTTGGTGAAAAATTTTTACCACCTCCTCCATGGCCGTGAGGGGTGGATTTTATAGAAAATGACTATAGGGATGCTTAGCNCGCGACGAGGAAAACTCATAGGCGACACGCGATGCGACAAAAAATATTAGTGTTGTGACATCTTGCATGCATGTATCTNCGCGACGAGGAAAACTCATAGGCGACACGCGATGCGACAAAAAATATTAGTGTTGTGACATCTTGCATGCATACCTTTTTTGGCGTGGTGAATTTCAATTACCCTAGCCATGATGTCTCACGACATCGATCATGCACGCCTTTTTTGGTGTGGTGAGCAGGCCCAGCTCCCTGATGCAGCCCCCCAACGAGGGGCGATGCTGGGTGGCTGCTAAAATGCTGGTGGAGTTTGGGGTGGACTTAAATATCATAAGCTTAAGTCGAGTTTAAAATGAATATGAAATTATCCAAATAAAACTTAAGCAAATGCATACAAAAAAAATGCTTAAAAGTGAAAAAAAAAATGCAAAAATATGAGAAGANAAGCTTAAGTCGAGTTTAAAATGAATATGAAATTATCCAAATAAAACTTAAGCAAATGCATACAAAAAAAATTCTTAAAAGTGAAAAAAAATATGCAAAAATATGAGAAGGGAAGGCTCAAAAGACTTACCCAAATTAAATGCGTGCAAATAAAATTTGCTGCCCAAATTAAATGTGTTGTTTGGTTTGCTAAAAATGAAATGTAATATAAACAGTTTGCAAAGTATTATAATTACAGTGTACTCTGAATATTTTGAAGTTATTTGGTTGATTTTAAAGTAAATGCAGGGGAACTCTTTTCTCTGTTTGGTTAGATGCATGCAGAGTGAAGTAAAAACAATATATTTTGAATACTTGTGAATTGTTTGTTTGTATGTAGACGGAATGCAAAGTTTTTATTTTTTATATTAACTAGTAATATATCATATAATTTTTATAAGTTTATATATTTAATATTTAAAAATTCATTTTCATTTACATAATTTTTTAAAATTAAATTTACTGGCAAGCAAATTTAGGAAAATTGCATACTCACCACACAAAACTGGTTGTTTACAAATCAACCATCCTCTTTCATTCATTTTCAAATTCTCAGTCAAATATCAAAATTCATGGTAAAACCCCAACCCATATTTTTCTTTTTTATCAAATAATGAATAGTTTGATCGTGGCACGTGTAAAACACCCATTTGGTAGTTCAAAAAAAAAAAAACTTGGGTTCNAATATCAAAATTCATGGTAAAACCCCAACCCATATTTTTCTTTTTTATCAAATAATGAATAGTTTGATCGTGACACGTGTAAAACACCCATTTGGTAGTTCAAAAAAAAAAAAAAACTTGGGTTCTTAATTTGTAAAAATCAAAGTTTTAGGTGATTTGTATGCNAAACTAGCAAACGACGAATACTATAAAATTCTATGTAGAGCATCAAAATTACCAAAGGAGATGTCTTCTATGATCGAAACGAGCGAACATGGTGAAAATGAGACGTCGCTGATGCGACTTGCAATTCATACCTATTTCATATCAATCGTCGCTGAAGCCTCCCTAACGACCTCCGATCACCAAAAAAGCTGAACGAGCACGTTTGGGATGACAATGTTTTCCAAGGAGAAGCATTCTACGATTGAAAGAATCAAACAAAGCGAAACCGGTTAGCCGTCAAAGCGATGTTTATAATTTAAAATAAAGCCGTGTTGTGCATTGACAAAGTTGCTCAAACGATCTCTGATCATAAAACAGATTGAACGGGCTCATCCGGAACGTATGCGAACAGATCACACGTAGATCTAGACTTAATAATAATTTATTATTATTATTATTATTTTAACTCCCATTTTCTTCAACAATCTCATGCCTAACCTCACATATGCTGCCCATGCTTTCCACCACCCACTACTCCAAACTTCATCTGCCATCTCGCCACACAAATATATATATTTATATATAGAAATATATACATACATACATATATATATATACATACATATACNCATCCGGAACGTATGCGAACAGATCACACGTAGATCTAGACTTAATAATAATTTATTATTATTATTATTATTATTTTAACTCCCATTTTCTTCAACAATCTCATGCCTAAACTCACATATGCTGCCCATGCTTTCCACCACCCACTACTCCAATCTTCATCTGCCATCTCGCCACACAAATATATATATTTATATGTAGAAATATATACATACATACATATATATATATATATATATATATATATATAATAAATGTATCATGCTTGCTGCACCTCTATCTATGTTGTAAGGACGCGACATGGACATGTGACACATCTATTATTGAAAATATAAGATACAAATACGTGTCAGACAAACTATTATAATAAAAAATATTAAAAATATATGTACATATTAAATCAAAAAAGAGGAGCTAATAACATTAACTTTCAAAAACGAATATGTCCCTAGATATATTTTTAGCTTATGACATATAAATTGCAAGCATAATAACTTAAATTATCTTGTATTTCATTAAAATTTAACTTCAATATTTCATTAAAAAAATAAAAGGATGATCAGTTTCTTTGACATGTACTTGTACTTCACAGTTTCCATCCACTATCATCATTGTTAAATATATAGATTTTAATTCTAGCTCATAAAGTGAAAGTTTTGTAATCTCCTAATTTTGTGTTTCATCGAGGATCTCAAATTCATCTACTACAACGTTCCGGATCTTAAAAGCTAAAACATAAAATCTATTAAGAAATAAGTAATAAATTAATAATGCATTTTGATTCCCGTGAGATCGGTACAAACGACTGAATTGTTAAGTATTTATGTATCTCACACCTAAAATTTAAGTTTTACATTTATATCACCCAAATATTTTACATCTAAATATATAAGCCGAATCAAATGAAATACTTCTTTTTAATTTTTATATAAGTGTAAGGNGAGTTGATGGGGTTAATGGAAACTACATTTTCACTAGATATGATGACTTCCTTAACACTGGCTTAGGCTAGGCTTTTTTACTTGCCACTGCTATATAAATTTTTTAGACTAAACATTATAACATAAAATTGTTAGCATAAGTTATTAATCTAATGTTATTTAGACTTTTTTTTATTACATTTTGATGCATAAATACCCAAAGGAACTATCTTTAAGACCTATTTATAGGTAAGTTGGTGGGGTTGTTTTGGTCTTTATTTAGTTTTATTTTTTGTCTTTATTTGAAATTGTTGTCGGAGATTGAAAGGCCCCGTGATTGAATTTGATTGATCTGGCGTGCCCTTGAGTAAATTCCCTATCTGGTTCAAATGGCGTAGAAAACTTTTTATTATCGGTTTGAATAAATTGCAATATTGGTAGCATTGCCAAGAGTGGATTGATGGTGATAGACCAAAGCTTTTTTTAATAAGTGAATTTATCAGAATATTTTGACTTTGCTAGAATGCTCTTTGTCTCTAAAATAGTTATGACGAAATAGATGTCAATGTTTAGGCATTTTTATGCATATACCATCTTCTACTATATGATCATTTAGAGATTAATGGCTAACAAAATTGTGCAGTGCAAGAGAAACAATGATTTGGAGAAGTTCATAACTTTTAAGAAGAATTGTGTGGTAACACGTATATGCTGAAAATGGTTAGCATAGTGCATTACACCAAGATTTCTTCCACTTGGGTTGATATTGTGCTCATGGTCAAGATCCCCAAAGTTTCAGAGGTCCAACTATTCAGAAATTCTCAATCTGTGTCGACATTATGCTAAATATCGAGACCCCTAGCATATATTTTGAATGGTGAAATTATCTCATTGCCGATTAAGTGCAACAATAATTCAACTCGATGTCATGCCCAAAGTCGAGATCGCTCAGCACCTCAAATGCTAAGACGTTAATCATCTAAGTCGACATTGCGCTAAATATCAAGATCCTCAGAGTCCTTCTATCATCCCAGTTGCAAGGGCCAACATCGTGCATTACACCAAGATTTCTTCCACTTGAGATTATATTGTGCTCATGGCCTAGATCCACAAGGATTCAAAGGTTAAATTGTTTAGAAATTCTCAGTTTGTGTCGATATTATGGTAAACATCAAGATCCTTAGCACATCTCTTGAATGGTGAAATTATCTCATTTTCGATCAAGTGCAGCGATAATTCAACTCGTCGTCATGCCCAAATTTGAGATCCTTGAGCACCTCAATTATTAAAACGTTAATCATTTGAGTTGACATTGCGCTGAATGCTGAGATCCTCAGAATTTTTCAATCATCTGACTAGACATTGTGCTAAATGTCAAGATCCTCAGAATCCTTCAATCATCTGAGTCGACATCGCGCTAAACGCCGAGATCCTTTGAATCTTTTAATCATTTGAGTCGACATCGTGCTAGACACTGAGATCCTCAGAATCCTTAATCATCCAGGTCTATATCGTGCTAAATGTTGAGATCCCTAGATGCTTTCAAATTTTAAAATCACTGTATTGTTAAACATTTGTGTGCATCGTTCGGGCAAACATCAAGATCAAAGTTGAGGGCCTCTAGTGCCCCAATCCCCAAAGTCCTTGCATCAGACAAGAGGTTCCTCTTCCAATGCATTACCAAGTTTAAAGTTGAAATCCCTAGTTGCAAGGGCTAACATTGTGTCTTACACCAAAATTTCTTCAACTCGGGTTAACATCACGCTCATAGCTGAGATTCTCAAGAATACTACCCAACCATTCAAAAATGATCTAAGTTGACATACCGCTAAACACCGAGATCCTTAGAATCTTTTAACAATTTGAGTTGATATCGCGCTAAACTCCAAGATCCTCAATCTTTCAATCAACTGGGTTGATATTGTGCTGAACGCCGAGACCCAGAGTCCTTCAATTAATTGAGTCAACTTGTGCTAAATGTCGAGATCCTCAGGGTCCTTCGATCATCTGGGTTGACATCGCGCTAAAAATCGAGACCTAAAAAAATAATTATTTTGGGTCAACATTGTACTAAACACCTAGAACACTAGGATTCTTCAACCATTTGAGTCAGAATCGTCCTAAAAATTGACATTCCTAAATTAATTGGATGGCACCTTGCTGCTTGCAGTGATCCCGGAGAGGATATTCAAGTTGTCGATGATAAATATGCATTTGTTTGGCTTAGAACTAGTTATAAACAAAATTTCTAAGACACTTCTGAAAGTCAGAGGCTTGTCTCTAAGGCACACCGAGATTCTGAACGTCAAGTAAGAAGCCTTCAAAATATGTAAAGCTTTAGTCAGTTAAGTTGGAGAAGTACCAATCCTCTTCTACTCGAGCTATGACTCAAATGGGTCCCGAAAGTCGGGCTCAACAATCCTATGACAGAGTCGATAACTACTCTTTGCACTCAACAGGCTTAGGCCGTAGTGGAAGAGCCCTCACTTTGTCAGTCTGATGATGACGAAAGCAANTCCTCTTCTACTCGAGCTATGACTCAAATGGGTCCCGAAAGTCGGGCTCAACAATCCTATGACAGAGTCGATGACTACTCTTTGCACTCAACAGGCTTAGGCCGTAGTGGAAGAGCCCTCGCTTTGTCAGTCTGATGATGACGAAAGCAGAAGTCTATTCGTTGCTTAAGTCTAGGATTCGAGCAGGTCCTAAAGGCCGAACTCAACAAGCCTACGGCGGGGTTGGCTGCTCTTTGCACTCAACAAACTAAGGCTGTAGTGGAAGAGCCCCTATTCGCTAGTCTGACGATGATGAGAGCACAAATCCATCAACTACTCTAGTCTAAGACTCATGTGGATTCTAAAGGCCGGACTCAGGAAGCCTATGGCCAAATCGTTGGCTGTTTTCTCACCCAACAAGTTTAGGCCGCAGTGAAAAAGCCCCCACTTCATCAGTCCTATGACAATGGTTGTTCTACCTAAGCTAATCCAACTTGGCAAGCTCAAGCTACCCAGATTCAAGAGATTTTTCAAAACTGATTCATGATTTAAGGCAACATCAAAGGAGATGAGCCTCACTTAAGAAGGCATCAAGCCAAACATTACATTATCTTCAATAAGCCTGATCAAGCACAAAGTAAAGACCAAGGAATTTCTTCTTGAACGNATTCTGATGGTGTTAAGTTTGACCACGGGGGCAAAGGTTTCTTGGTAATCAATATCGTAGGACTGTGAAAAACCTTTTTCTACGAGACGTCCTTATAATCTCTCAATTGTACCATCTGCCTTGTGTTTGACTTTGAAAATCCATTTGCAGTCGATTGCTTTTTTTTCCTTTGGCAGGTCTGAAACAATCCATGTGTCATTTTTTTGTAGGGCTCTTACCCCCTCATTGATGGCCGCTTTCCATCCCGGGTGTTTGAGAGCTTCATCGATGGTGTTTGGGACTTGTGTATTGTCGAATGCAGTGACATATGCTCGATAAGTTAAAGATAGTCTTTCAANTGGCACAATAACATTAATTGGGAAGCAACTAAATAATTTTGTTGACACATCAAAATGTACCCATAGGCTCCCTTTTGCGTCACATCTCTTGAAATAAAAACATGCAATTCAAAAAATATACAAGCAATATCAAATTATGACAATTCACAAGTTTATGCGTCTGAGAACCCAACACGGGCTATGGGTTGCTATGCTAAGCCAAGGTTATAAGTCCCACACTTTGGTCAATACGATCCTCCTCCCTACGAAAAATTACTGCATACGAAGAGCTCACGCAGAACTGCTTGCGCTCTCTGATCACAACCGCACATCAACCCAAGCCTGTATGACATTAGATTTGACTTTTATTAATTTTTTTTTTAAATGGTTGATATGCGATTGTGATCGGAGAGCGCACACAGCTTTGCGTGCGCTCTCCGTACGCAATAATTTTTCCCTCTCTACAGGGACCGGAGTTGACAAGATTGTGCCCCCACTTTGGCCAATGCAGTCCTTCTTCCTATCAGGACCAGAGTCGAAAGGGTTGTGCTAACATTGAGTAAGTTCGATCCTCCTTACAAAGATTGGATTTGACAGGATTGTTGTTTTTAATGGTGTAAGTTAGAGTTTTCCCTGATGATGAACGAGTTTATAAAATATTTCAATCGGAGGGGTATATTCAAAAATTGTCTCAAATTCTATTTCAAATTCAATTATTTTAATTATTGAACCTAATCCTCTGTAAGCAAGACAAAGTCGACAGGTTTCAAAAACTTCAATCCCTGATGATGGCCTCGTCGATCGTGAAGTTCAACTGTAAGAGTTTATTTTCAAAATTAAGTTTTAAAGTCATTTCAATATGTTCAAATAATATATACTATGAACCTGATCCTTTGTATTTGGGACAGAGTCGATAAGGTTTGAGAAGATCATTCTCCGATGATGACCGTGCTGGTCATAAATTTCAACCGGAGAGGTTCCTTTTTAAAATTAAAATATTTTAAATCATAAAAAATAACTTTCAAATGAAAAATCTATCACTAAAAAATCTTAAGCAAAATCTATACCCCCCTCCCAATCGTTTGTCGAGGTAGACAAATCTAATGTTAACTAGAGCTCACAAATAACCAATGTCATATCAAGTATGCTATTAGTTTATGCTCAAAACAAATCTTATGTCAGTAAGGACATAGCCTGAGTCCTCTGTCCGCGTAATTTTGCCTCCAAATGACACCATAGGAAACGTTATGACCAAAGCCCCTTGACCGGATAGTTTGCTACTACCAAATGAAACCATAATATTACAGTCACAACTGTATCCCAATGACAGTCTGCCCTCTTGAGTATTAAATCATACGATATATTTGGTAGGGCGGAAAACTATTTGTAAGCTAAGGTTGACTTAGATTAGTCAAATATTCACCCCAGTTCTATAAGGTCTCTTTGGACGAAGCAACCCATGGTTGTTGAAAAAGATCCTTTCATCAATTTGGATTGACTACCTCCGCTGACCAAGTAGACTAGATTCCATGACAACCCGGGATGACGGAACCATGATACATTGATTGGGTTCACTGTCATTTCCCCTACCATCTGGTCTAAGCTTACGGTGATGATAATTTTTTTTATAATTTAAATTCTCAAATATGTTGCTTCTATATGCTTTGTCTAAATTCTTAGCCTTTAATGACTAGCCTTAATGGAAAGTGTTCTCTCATTATTACGAGGGGTAATTAACCAGAACGACTTGCGTCTATGGGAAACCTCGAACCGCAGATCTTAAAATTCTCGCAAAATGAGGGCAAAATCTTTGGATAGTTTCTTATCCACTATCTCATTTGCCTTATGAAAATTCAACCTGAAACTTAACACGTGCTCCGTGTTAAGCTCTCGACAAGAGTCCATGGTGCTTTTTCAATTTTTGAAGCCCACAATTTAGATTTATTTTTTGTCTTTATTTGAAATTGATGTCGGCATTGAAGGGCCCCATGATTGAATTTGATTGAATTAACATGCCTTTGAGTAAATTCTCTATCTGGTCTAGACGGTGTAAAAAACTTTTTATTCTCGACTTGAATAAATCACATTATTGGTAGCACTGCCAAGAGCGGATTTATGGTGATAGACCAAACCTTTTTTTAATAAGTGAATTTATCAGAATATTTTGAATTTGCTAGAATACTCTGTCTCACAAATAATTCTGACAAAATAGATGTCTATGTTTAGGCATTTTTATGGAGATTAATGGCTTACAAAATTGTGCAGTGTAAGCGAAACAGTGATTTGGAGAAGTTCATAACTTTTAAGACGAATTGTATGGTAACAAGTATCGCTGACTATGACAGAAGCCATTTGTATGATAACCACTAGTGGCCAACTCCAGAGGCTACGCTAATGTCTTTGACCATTGCCACCCCAAAGCTCCTCATTAAGAGGAAGAAGCTGTCAGTTTGGTCCGGCACAAGTTAGGTCAGTACATTTCAGTCTGTTTGTATTGGGTAGCTAGCCCTGGTTAAGGTGATTTATGCATTCATGCATTTGATATGGTGCTCTTGAACTGGTTTGAAGGTTGATCATGTTATTTTAAGCTTGTTTGGGCCTTGATTGAGTCAAATCAAGTCAAATTTTACTTCAGTGTAATCCTTTGTAGTCATTCGTGTAAAGTTTGTGCTTAATTATATATAATTTTCTATGATTTATGAAAAGATATAAGAAAACTTAATTTTATTGATGAAAATAGGGGTATAAATACCTATTACAGGACTTACTGGTAAGAAAAACAATAAAAACAGAATGCAGTAGAAAAGAAAATGAATAATAACAAAATATAAGAGATAGCTAATCTCTCTAATTAATGCGAGAAACAAATAGAGATTCCCAAGATCTATCATATAATTTATAACCCTCTAAATATAAAGTTATAACAAATATGAAATATAATCATTAATATTTTCGAGATCTTTCAACACTCCCCCTCAAGCTGGGTTGTACAGATTGTACATGCCTAACTTGTTACATAATTCTTCAAAGTTAATTCTTGGGAGAGGTTTAGTGAGGATATTTGTTATTTGATGTCGGGAAGGAATGCATGTAAGTTCGACGACTCCTCTCTCAATGTTTTTTGAGATGAAGTTTCGATCGTTCTCGATGCGTTTCGTTCTGTCATGGTGTATTATATTCTTTGTAATGCTGATGACTGGTTGGTTTTCGTATTGTAGTTTGACAGTTTTTTTAGTTAGCATTCCGAGTTCGCCGAGTATTCTTCGAATCCACATTCCTTTGCAGATCCCGAGTGCAAGAGCTGTGAATTCAGTTTCAGCACAGCTTCTTGATACTACAGACTGCTTTTTGCTTCTCAAAGTGACTAGGATTCCCCAGACATAAGTGCAATAGCCGGAAGTCGATCGTCGGTCCGAGTCATCCTCTGCCCAATCTGCGTCTAAATACACTTCTATACTTCGATCCTTATTCCTTTAAAACAGTACCCCTTTGCCTGGAGTCATCTTGAGGTATCTCAAGATTCTGTAGACTGCATTCATGTGTTCTTCCGGAGGATTGTTCATGAATTGGATAACAACACTAATAGAAAAACCAGTGTCGAGTCGTGTGTGTGAGAGATAGATGAGTCGCCCCACGAGTCGCTGATCTCCCCTTATCCACAGGTGCTCTACTTTTCTTAATGTTGATTTTCTTATAGGGATCCATTGGAGTATCGATGGGTTTGCAACCGAGCATACCTGTTTCCTTCAACAGGTCCAATATATATTTCCCTTGTGACATAAATATTCCTCGTTTTGATTGAGCTAGTTCATGCCGAGAAAGAACTTTGAGTTTCCGAGGTCTTTAATTTCAAATTCCCGAGTGAGAAGCTTTGTCAGATTTGTGAGTTCTTCTTCGTGATTTCCAGTGAGGATGATATCGTCGACGTATACGATTAGAATTGCTATCTTCTTTTCGGGAGAGGTTTTCACGAAGAGAATGTAATCTGTCTGACACTAAGTATACCCGTATTTTGTCACAGATTTTGCAAATCTATCAAACCATGCTCGGGGAGATTGTTTGAAGCCCTACAATGATTTTTGGAGTTTGCAGACTTTGTTGTTTAAAAAAGATGCTTCTAGTTTGGGAGGTGCTTATATGTAAACTTCTTCTTCCAAATCGCCATTTAAGAAAGCATTTTTCACGTCAAGTTGATGTAGCTGCGAGTTTTCACTTGCCGCAAGTGAGAGAAGAATTCTGATGGTGTTAAGTTTGACCACGGGGGCAAAGGTTTCTTGGTAATCAATATCGTAGGACTGTGAAAAATCTTTTTCTACGAGACTTGCTTATAATCTCTCAATTGTACCATCTGTCTTGTGTTTGACTTTGAAAATCCATTTGCAGTCGATTGCTTTTTTTTCCTTTGGCAGGTCTGAAACAATCCATGTGTCATTTTTTTGTAGGGCTCTTACCTCCTCATTGATGGCCGCTTTCCATCCCGGGTGTTTGAGAGCTTCATCAATGATGTTTGGGACTTGTGTATTGTCGAATGCAGTGACATATGCTCGGTAAGTTAAAGATAGTCTTTCATAAGACACGAAGTTGGAGATCAGATGCATCGTGCGTTCGTACCTGAGTGGAGGTCGGATGGACTTAACACCTTTCCTTAAAGCAATTGAAATGTTGGAGTCATCAATCATAGGAATAGTAGATTCATGTTCAAGTGTGTTCGTACCTGAGTGGATTTCTGTAGGAGTTGGATCCGGTTCTGACTCTTGAATTGGTGTTGGATGTATTGGGTGGTCTGTGTTTGTTGTGCGTGGAAGGTGGTGCAAGAATGAATGACGAGTTGGACACTTGTAGAGTATACAAAGACTGATTGTTAGATACATTGTAATGTGAGTTGAATGAACTTGCTGAATCCGAGTCTAGAGATAATGAGTTCGGTTCAAGGGACGAGGATTTGGTGTGTGGTGGTATGAAATCGTTGCCCCCCCAAGGCTGATATTATCTTAAAGTCTCCCCCTGAATGTTAGAATTGGGGTAATAATGGTGATTTTCAAAGAAAGTGACATTCATAGTGTTGTAGGTTTTTCTTGTGAGAGGAAAGTAGCACTTATACCCTTTTTGAAGAGACGAGTAATCGAGGAAAATATATTTAGCAGATTTAAGGTCAAGTTTGCTGCGCTTGTGTGAATGAAATTGAACAAAGGAGGAGCAACCAAATACTTTAGTAGGTAGATTTTGGGCAATTGCCTTGGTGTGGGGAAACGATTTGAGGAGTTGGACAGGACTTTGAAATTTGAGGACTCGAGAAGACATCCTGTTGATGAGGTAGGCTGCGGTGGATAAAGCGTCACCCCAAAAAAACTTAGGCACATTAGAAGAAAACACGAGACAGCTGGCCAGCTCAACAAGATGGCGGTTCTTGCGTTCGGCGATCCCATTTTGTTGAGGAGTGTCGACGCAAGAACTGAGATGGAGGATGCCTTTAGAAGAGAGATAAAAGTCGAGGACGGAAGCGAAGTACTCTTTTGCATTATCAATCTTGAGTGCCTGGATGGAGGTTTGGAATTGTGTTTGGATCATTGAGTAAACTTGTTCAAATATGTGACTGACTGCAGATTTATCTTGCATAAGAAATAACTACGTTAGTCGAGTGTAATCATCAATAAAGGAGACAAACCATCGAGTCCCGGTAAGGGTTGTAACACGGGATGGGCCCCAAATATAACTGTGAATGAGTGCAAAGAGCCGAGAAGAGGTGTAACCAACACATGGAAATGACGTGCGAGTGTGTTTGATAAGTTGACAAAATTTACATTGAAAAGAACAAACATCTTTATTGATAAATAAATTTGGAAATAGTTTCGCAAGATACATAAAATTTGGATGACCAAGACGAAAATGCCATAACATAATCTCATAATCTTTATTGACACCAGAATTAAAGACAGAATGATGGGTGGATAAATGTCCGCAGTGAGGTCGTGGTGGTGAAATACTATTGATGACGTAGAGACCCGAGCACATCTCAGCATTGTCAATCTTCGTCCTTGAGTCGCATCCTGAAATTCACATGTGGTAGGGAAAAATTTAGTNATCTTTATTGATAAATAAATTTGGAAATAGTTTCGCAAGATACATAAAATTTGGATGACCAAGACGAAAATGTCATAACATAATCTCATAATCTTTATTGACACCAGAATTGAAGACAGAATGATGGGTAGATAAATGTCCGCAGTGAGGTCGTGGTGGTGAAATACTATTGATGACGTAGCGACCCGAGCACATCTCAGCATTGTCAATCTTCGTCCTTGAGTCGCATCCTGAAATTCACATGTGGTAGGGAAAAATTTAGTAATACATCTCAGATCACTAGTTAACTTTCTGATGGATATTAAATTGCAATTTAAAGTAGGAACATGAAGCACAGATCAGAGTAGAATGTTTTGGGTGATGTGCACGGAGCCAAAGCCGGTGACTTTGGAGACGGCCATCGACAATGCGGATGGTGGAGTTGTCTCCGCACTACATATAGTCATGGAGAAGGGAGACATCACCAATCATGTGATGAGAAACGCCAAAATCGATGATCTACTGATCGAAGGATCCTTGATTGACTGTGAATGCATGATAAAATGTACCTTACTACGCGATCAGGCCGGTGATGGGGTCGGGAACAGCCAGATCAGGTGGTTTGCCTATCAGTTTGTGCAACAAATCGAGTTGCTCTTTATTATGGTTTGAGTGGACTGGGTGCTGGTGCTGGTGCAGGAAGGGCATCGGCAACGACGGCGTTGTTGGCACGTGGAACGCGATCAGACCGAGACTTCCAATCGGCTGGCTTTCCATGAAGCACCTAACACTTGTCTTTATTATGAATTGGTTTGCAGCAACGGTCGCACCAGGGATGGCTCTTGCGTGATGGGTTGTCGTTGTGTCGAGGCGGAGGAACCCAAGCTGCAAGGGCAGAGGCGTCAATGGAGAGATTGGGCGAGGTGGAGATAGGCCTAAACATGACTTTCTGATGGCTTTCTTCGCGGCGAACCTCGGAGAAGGCCTTGTGAATGCTCGGTAGTGATTTAAAGTATATTACACGAGAGCAGACATGATCGAGAGAGTTGTTGAGGTCGAGAAGGAATTTGAATATCTTTTTTTGCTCGATGATCTAATAGTATAAGTTGGAGTTCAGAGTGCATGACCAGACATATAATTCATACATGTCAACCNCTTTCTTCGCGGCGAACCTCGGAGAAGGCCTTGTGAATGCTCGGTAGTGATTTAAAGTATATTACACGAGAGAAGACATGATCGAGAGAGTTATTGAGGTCGAGAAGGAATTTGAATATCCTTTTTTGCTCGATGATCTAACAGTATAAGTTGGAGTTCAGAGTGCATGACCAGACATATAATTCATACATGTCAACTTGCTGCCAGTAACGTGAGAGGACACTAAAATATTGATTCACAGATTGATCAACTTGGCGAAGATCGTGGGGGATTGGCTCGATCTCGAAGAGCTTGAATGTGTTGTCCGAGTGAGAGTGTGTCCCTCGAGCAGCATTCCAAATACTTTTGGCCGTGTCGTAAAGAAGAAAATTTTCGCCGATGTCGTTGATCATGGAATTGATTAACCACGACATGACCATGTGGTTTTCTGCATTCCATATCCGGAATTTTGGGTCATCCTTGGTTTGGGCGACGACATCAACAGTGATATAGTCGTCCTTCCCTCTGCCGCAGATAAACATCATGACGGATTGTGACTACTGGAGATAGTTCTGACCGTTGAGTTTATGGTCAGTGATGAGGGAGGAAGTGCCATTGATTCCGGTTGGAACAGGGGCAGATGAGTCAGAGGATATTTCTTAGGAGGAAGAGGAAGAAGTCGTCATACCGAAGAAGATTAGTATGACTCTGATACCATGAAAAGATATAAGTGGACTTAATTTTATTGATGAGAAGAGGAGTATAAATACCCATTATAGGACTTACTTGTAAGAAAAGTAATAAAAACAAAATACATTAGAAAAAAAAATGAATAATAACAAAATATAAGAGACAACTAATCTCTCTAATCAAGGAGAGAAATAAATAGAGATTCCCAATATCCCTCATATAATTTATAATCCTCTAAATATAGAGTTATAACAAATATGAAATATAATCATTAATATTTTCGAGATATTTCAACAATTTATTAATAACAAATCCCGCAATAGTCACTTAAATGCAATTAGTTTGACGAGAAGGAATGCATAACATAAAAGAAAACTCTTATGGGAAATAATTTCTTTTCACGACAACCTTTTTGAGATTTTGAGTATCGTTGTTTCAATCCACTCTCTTTTAACTATAGAGAGATTTGCCTAATCCAATTTCCCCTTTTGGATGTGTATGTTTAAATCCAAAATGGTTGTTCACTGGGCACCAAATCTATCTAGTCTAAACCATTCCCTAATGTTAATATTCCCTTTGGTTAAATTTTTAAGTCTAATTTTAACCTTAAATAAA
>JXCR01103559.1:4295-29793 GCA_002079205.1 Phalaenopsis hybrid cultivar | reverse complement strand
CTCAAGTCCTCCACCAAACTCTTGAAGTTCATTTGATTCTCTTCTCTTTACAATCACTCAAATAAAAAGGATAAAATAAAAGTAAAAGTGGTGCCTGAAAATCTCTCTGAACTAACTCCCCAAATGAAGTTTAAAAAATTTCCAATACTTTCAGGACACACACTATTTCTGACCTTTTTAGGACCCTTTTCTAAGTTCTCTTCTCTTTATTTTATAATTTTCCAAAAGGTGCCTTGGTTTCTCTTCCAAATATATCTAGATTCAATGTATTTCCCCAAGAGATGCATCCTTTTGGTGATAATTTTCATCCATGGTGGTCAATGGGTGCCTAAAAAATCTCTTCAAAATTCACAGAAACCCAATTTACTCGTCCAATAACTGCCACTGGCGCGTAAGCACGGGCCTCTGTAGCTTAGGCATGACCTTCTATGTTTAACTAGCGCTTAAGCGTCGGATTTGANCTTAGGCATGACCTTCTATGTTTAACTAGCGCTTAAGCGTCGGATTTGACGCTTAGGCACCAAAACTCTTTTGCACATTTTTCACCTTTTTGCTCTAAATTTGATCCTTTTTCACTCCTTTAAGCATTTTTCACCCTTTTTACATGTATCTGCATGAAAAAACACAAAAATACCTTCCATTAAAGCACAATATCTCAAAAATAGGTATAAACATGTGTCTAAAAATACTATATATTTTAGGGGTATCAAAATCCCCCAAACTTAAAATGTTACTCGTGAAACTTCAATCTTTAAAAACTAAATATGTATGATATGTATATGAGTTTCTTTAGGAGTTGCTAAAATGACACTTCAATCTTTAAAAACTAAATATGTATGATATGTATATGAGTTTTTTTAGGAGTTATTAAAATTTTGATTCAGAGATACAGTAGTCTAATTTAGAAAAAGTTTCCGGTAAATGAGATCAACTTAAAGTTTAGAAATTCTTAATGTTAAGAAAGATGAAAATATGCGTTTCTATCCAATTCAAAAATATATTGTAGATTTTCAAAATTTAGAATTTAGTTCTTATATTGTCTCCACTTAAAAAATTACATTTAAAAATAATTTTACTTACTATGTTATATCTATAAGCTTAAGAGTTTCTCAAGTCTTATACATTAAAAATATCAATTGTAGAACCAATTTTTGATTAGACACCAACACTCAAGCTCCTCCTTCCTAATTTTTTTCTCTTTTTCTTCTTTTCTTTCTTTTTTCATTTCTTTTTCTTTTTCAGGCAAGGATTATTATATCTGGATAGGCCTTTAATGATTTTGAATTCCACTTCTCCATTCCGAAAGCAAAGCCTTGATATAAGTCTTTTACTTATAAATGTAATAATAGTTTTGAAAATAATTTTAATAAAAGAAATTTAAGTTTAAAAATAAAAGTCTAAATTATCTAAATTTTTCAAAAATACAATTTTTCTTACTAAAGATAACCACTTATATTAATCATTTTTAAAAATAAAAGTCTAAATTATCTAAATTTTTCAAAAATACATTTTTTCTTACTAAAGATAGTTACTTATATTAATCATTTTCTCATCTAAAAACTTTTAACTTAAAGTTTTTTTCATTACTAAAGTTTACTTATATTAATCATTTTCTCATATAAAAACTTTTAACTTAAAGTTTTCTTCATTACTAAAAATTTTAACTTCTACACTAAAAACTTTTAACTTAAAGATTTTCTTCATTACTCAAAAGTTCAACTAAATTCCTAACTCATTTTTCTAAAATCAAATTTTACTTCCCTAATATAACTTCATATACATAATCAATTTTTTTCTTTTCAAATCAAATTCAATTGTAGCACATTTGAGAACAAATAAATTTCCAGTTTTGAAAATATTTTTCATTGCCCCAAACTTAATTTTTTAACAGATTAAACAGTTTAGCTTCAGATATAAATAAGTAGGAAAGAAAACTTAAAATAACATACTAATATGAATTTTTAAACCCTAATGATACAAGTATAAAACTAAAAATAGGAGTAAAATTAATTTTTAATCAAATTTTCTATATTTTCATTTCAATTTAACATGTATAGATTCAATAGACTCTAAGCAGTGGGTATAAACATAAAAGTAAACTAACACACTAACTTGATTTCACGATCTCAGCATAAAAACAAACAAAATAACATGATAAAAGAAAAATACAGGGTAACAGTTTCAGAAATTTAAATTTAAGATATAAGTTAGTAAGATTTTTAAACTTTTCAAAAGACATAGAATCAAGTTCAATCCTAATCTAATCAAAATAGTATTAAACTCACATCAATAGTTACTACCCTAGAATGTTAAAACAGACCACGAACAAAACACAACATCACAATAACAATATAAAAGGTCCCAAACATAACATAGTACATAGTCCAAATCAACACAAAACAATTGTAGCAGTACCAAATCACATAGTATTCAACATAAACAAACATAAAAATATCTCAATCCTACTCCTCATTCTTAGAATCACCACTATACCACTTTTTTACAGGCTCATAATCTGGATATTGAGGATATGGAGGAAATTGCACTCCTGGGTCACCTCTAATCAGGCTCTCCAAAAGATGAGTAGAATTTCTCTTCATAATCACTCTTTCTTATAACTATTAGTATGATCTGCAAAATGATTTAAATTTTGTACCTTATCAGCGGTAAAATTGATATTATCCATCATCTTCTGTAAAACTCATCTCAGGTATCAGTAGACTCACTTCAATGTAGTAGCATGTGAGGTAGATGGTATAGATGTAGAAGCAACAGAGGTAGAAGTAGCAGACGTCTCCATTCCATAGCATTTGAAAAATCCTCCTCTCTAGCCAAAAATTGAATTCTCAGAATAAGTCTTCTCATTCACCTTAGTGATGGGCTTTAGAGGTAATAACACTTCCTCCCAACTATCATACTTAACTCCAGCATGATCACACAAAGAAAAGATCAAGGAAGCAAATCCCAGACCTGCAGCTGTAATAGTTGTAGTAGAACTGATGATAGTCTTACAGATCAAAGCTCCAATATTGATGAGCTTTCCCTCTTGAATACAATAATTCAACGTAGCTCTTTCTCTGATCACTTAACTGATATGACTGGTCGAAAGTAGACAAGAAGAAATGAAATAGTCCCAGGCCTTTGAAGGTGCACTTAACTTTGAAGTTGAGAAGTTAACTATCTTTTCATTAGTTATCTTCCAAAGTCCTCTCCCAATAGTCAAGTAATAAATATACTCTTCTAATTCTGCTTCAATAGGACTATAATTTGCATAAAACATAACGTATCTGGTGGTAAATAGTAAAACAAGTTGATTACCTCTGGCAAAAAAGGTATCAGCTTCCCTCCAACCATGACTCGATTTTCTTCAGCTTCAGGGATATTTGCATTGAACTCCCTCACAACAGATATAACTGCCACAACAGAGAAACAACAGAATTGTTCCCACTATTGACAAAAAATGAAATCTTCCACGTCTCTGCCTGGATTTCTAAGACATCGCTTCTGAATCAATTTACGTGATTGCAACACATCACTATACCAATCTTGAGCTTTTAAACTAACAAATTTACTCAAATACTCAAATCAAAAGGGGCTATGCCTTTGCTCCTCTTCATTCTTGGTGCCAATCTACAAATTTGATAAATTCCAACAATAACTTCAAAAATCAAGTTTAAATTACAAAACTAAACTTTCAAAAGAACAACCTAAACTTTCCATGCAATTTCCATAGATTTTTCTTCCTTTTTACCATGAATAGTGAATTTTTGAATTTCTCCAAATTTGCTCAAAATACATGGTGAAAATCCAAAATTTTTACATAGAAGTAAAGCTCTTTCCTCAAAGAACTTGGATCTAGCAAATTTTACTTTATTCCACCATGAAAACTTCACTTTAGATGTGCCCTAACCCTCAAAAATCACAAACTCGAGAGGAAGATGGTGATGGTGGAGTTAAAAATGGTGATTTCTGGAACAAAAATTTACTTTTAACCATTCACATACCAATTTTTGTGAATCGGCGCTTAAGCACGGGTAAATGGCACTTAGGCGCCTGCCTCTCGTGTTTGCTCGCACTTAAGTGCGAGCTGTGGCGCTTAGGCGCCATTGCACGATTTTAAAAAATTTCAAATTAAAGAAATGCTCTATTTTCCTAAGTAAACCACCCCTAAATGGTCTCATAACACTTAAATGACTATTTTCAACTTCCTGTAACTCTCCTTTATCTGAAAATTCTCCTTAATAACTATTTCAATTTGAGGCAAAAACAACACAAAATTTCACACAAAAAAACTTATATTAATTCAAAAATGATTACAAATACATTTGAACACTTAGTTCTCATTGCAAATAGTCTTGGATGAGAAAATTTTCCTAAATACAAACACTTAACAATCTTTCACAATTAAACACCCAAGTAACACAAACACTAAAAGCAAGTATTAAACATTAAAACACTTAAAGACAACAACTTTAAACACTCAAAAACATAACTTCAAACATAGAACTTAATTTCATTCTTCATTAGAAGAAACAAATTCAGGTTTTTCATTAGTCTCTCCAGGGGCAACTAGAATATAAAGTTGATAAAACAGACGGCGGTGACGTGCTCTGATGCAATCTTTTTCAATCCACTTTTTCTTATGAAACATCTCCTTATCTGCTTCCTCTATATAACTATTGTGGATAAATTTCATTTTCAATTTCCATCCAATATGCTCAAGATGTGCATGAATCTCCAATATCTTAGTCTCTAGTACAAACATGGTATATTCACTTTTGTTGATCTTCTCTGATATCCCTTCAATACTAACGGCTAATAAACCGTTATACATGTCTTTTGCACTTTTACTAATGAATTTCTTCCTCATGGTATCCTCCTTCTTCAAATCCATCTCCCATGAAGACATCATCTTAAAATGTTTCTCTCTCTTAGACTTTTAGGGCTAGAAATGATCTGGGGTGAAATTCCTTCACTAAACCCTTCTATTTATTGGATTAAATCCTTCTAATAACTTCTAGACACATTTATAAACTACCTTGGAACGTTTTTAAAAACTTCTGGGTAGTTTTCCCTTCTAGAATATTAATTTTGCACATATTTTTAAACTGTCGCGCTTAAGCGCCAGATTTGGCACTTAAGCGCTAGTGCACATTTTTGCACTAGTCAACTCAACATCCAAATTCTCATTTTAACATGTCTAGATCACTAAATATAGTCTTAAAATCAATACTAACACATAATAGTCTAAAAAATAGTACCCAAACTTTCTTAATCATACATGAAACAACAATCAAAATAAAAACACACTAATAACTATGGGTTGCCTCCCATAAAGCGCTTGGTTTTACGTCTTCAGCACGACATAACCAGTGCTTACTTTGGTTGACCCAACATCATCCATCATTGAACTTATGTTGATCCCCTATAAAATAAGGTTTTAGTCTATGGCCATTAACTTTAAATATTTTCTCAGACTTCGGATCTTTAATATCCACAGCTCCATAAGGATAAACTTTAATCATAATAAATTGGCCCATCCACCTAAATTTAAGTTTGCTTGGAAATAATCTTAACCTTGAATTATATAGCAAAACTTGTTGTACTGGCTGAAAATTTTTAGTAAGAATCCTTCAATCATGCCACATCTTCATCTTTTCTTTAAAAATTTTGGCACTTTCATAAGATTCATTCCTTATCTCTTTAAGCTTATTTAATTGTAACAATCTTTTCTCACCAACATCTTTCAAATTATAATTAAACTCTTTAATCGCCCAATATGCCTTATGCTTGAGTTCAACTGGTAAGTGACAAGCCTTTCCAAATATTAGCCTATATGGTGACATTCATATAGAAGTTCTGTATGCACTCCTATAAGCCCACAAAACATAGTCAAGTTTGTTTGACCAATCCATTTTTGTTGGATTCACATATTTTTCCATAATTTTTTTATTTTCCTGATTGGATAGTTCAGCAAACCACTTGTCTGAGGATGATAAGCAGTAGTAATCCTATGATTTATATGATATTTCTTTAATAGTTTCTCCAATGAGGATGATAAGCAGTAGCAATTCTATGATTTATATGATATTTCTTTAATAAATTCTCCATTATGGATTTCTGAAATGACTTTCCTCATCAGTAATGATAACTCTCAGCATCCCAAATCTACGAAATATATTCATTTTCAAAAATTTTGTAACACTTTGAGCATCACATCGAGGTAAAGCAACAACTTCTATCCATTTGGATGCATAGTCCACTGCTAACAAAATATATAAATTTTTGAAAGATGGTATAAATGGTCGCATGAAATCTAATCCTCAAACATCAAATATTTCAACTTCTAGCATATAATTGAGAGGAATTTCATTTCTTCAAGAAATATTGCCTACTCTTTAACATCTATAACAAGTTTTGATATAAGCATTAACATCTCTAAAAAGTGTAAGCCAATAAACTCCAGATTGTAAAAATTTGTACACTGTTTTATCAACACCAAAATGTCCCCCAAAATCAGAATTAGGACATTTTTTTATAATCTCATAAGTTTCCTTCTAATGGTACACATCTTCAAATAATCAAATCCTTTCCTTGTTTATATAAAAATGGGTCATCCCAAAAATAATTCTTAGCTTCTGAAATAAATTTCCTCTTATGTTGGTATGTCATTCCATAGGATATAATATCACTAACAATAAAGTTCACATTGTCAGCATACCATGGAACACGTCACTCATTAATAGTGAATAATTTTTCATATGAAAAATGTTCATTAATTTCATTTTTAAAATAGAGTGGTTTTTCTAATTCAAGCCTGGACAAATGATCAGCAATTTGATTTTCCGATCAACTATTAGAAAATTAATTTCTTTCAAAATAATAAGTTTAGGTTTAGCATCCTTCTTTTTCATTAAGTACTTAATAGCAGAATGATCTATATGCACTATACAAAGAGTTCCAATCAAATATGATCTAAATTTATCAAAGGCATATACTATTGCTAATAATATTTTTCAGTTGTTGTATTATTAATTTGAGTTTCATTAAGAGTTTTAATAGCATAATAATAACTTTGAAAATTTTATCATATCTTTGTCCTAAAACAGCTCTAATAGCATAATCACTTGCATCAAACATAAGTTCAAAAGGATTTTCCCAATTTGGTGAAACTATAATTGGTGCGGTGATTAATTTTTCTTTTAATATATTAAAAGCTTTTAGACATTCCTCATCAAAATTGAAAATTGCATCTTTCTCCAGTTAATGGCATAAAGGCTTAGCAATCTTAGAAAAGTCCTTAATATATCGCCTGTAGAATCCAGCATGTCCTAAAAAACTCCTAATTTCCCTTATATTTGTTGGATAAGGTAAATTAGCGATCACTTGAAATTTAGTAGGATGTACTTACATAACATTTTTTGATATTTGATGTCCTAATACAATTCCTCGTGCTACCATAAAATGTCATTTTTTATATTTTCTGATATTTGATGTCCTAATACAATTTCATCTATTACCATAAATTGGTTTTTTCCCAATTAAGGACTAAATTTGTTTCTTCACAGTGCTTAAGAACTTTAGATAAATGTTTTAAGTATTTTCTGATATTTGATGTCCTAATACAATTCCTCCTGCTACCATAAATTGGCATTTTTTCTAAATTTGTTTCTTCACAGCGCTTAAGAACTTTGGATAAATGTTCTAAACATGAGTCAAATTAAGTTCCAAAAACTAAAGTCATCCATGAATACTTCAATCCCTTTTTCAATTAAATCACAAAAAATTGCCATCATAAGTAGGGGCATTACATAAACCAAAGGGCATTCTTCTAAAAGAAAAAGTACCATAAGGACTGGTAAACATTATTTTCTCTTGATCCTCAGGACATATTTGAATTTTGTGATAACAAGTATATCCATCTAGAAAGAAGTATTTATGCCTAGCTAGTCTATCCAGCATTTGATCTAGAAAGGGTAATGGAAAATGATCATTCCTAGTGCAAAGATTTAACTTTCTATAATCAATACATATTTGCCACCCTATAACGTTTCTAGTAGGTATTAACTCATTATGTTCATTTAAAGTTACAGTTACTCCTCCTTACTTAGGAACGTAATGAATTGGACTAACCCAAGCACTGTCTGAAATAAAGTGGATAATTCCAGCATCTAACCACTTTAAAATTTTTTTCTTTACAACTTCTTTCATAACAAGATTCAATCTCCTTTGCGGATCAGGTCTGGGTTTGTAGTTCTCTTCCATATGAGTTATATGCATACAAATTGAAGGACTAATTCCTTTAATATCAGAAATTGTCCATCCAAAGACTTTCTTAAAATTTTTCAGAATTTTTGTCAACCTTTCTTCTTCTTTCATTGTTAATTTTGAAGAAATTATAACTGGTAAAGTAGAAGAATCTCCTAAAAAGCCATATTTTAAATGATCATGAAGCAACTTCAACTCTAATTTTGGAGGTTTTTCAATAGATGGACAAAATTATTTATCTTTATCTATCGTGTCCAAAACTTTCTCGAACATAGTTTGAATTTTTCTTAAAAAGATCTTCAAATTGATTTAATTCCACTTCTTGTTCAAGTTCCAAGCTTGAATCTTCATTAAAAAGGTTTACACATTGATCTAATTCTACTTCTTGCTCGTGTTCCAAATTTTTCTTCAAATTTTTCTTCATAAGTAGTTCTAAAATGGCATTCACTTAGATATCTTATAACAACCCTCCTATAGCATTCATTATCTTTACCTTTTACATGATATTTCATTGATTTTCAAATGTTAAAAGAATAGTTTGATCATTGACCTGCAATGTTAATTCCTCTTTCTGCACATCTATCATTGCTCTTCCTGTGGCTAGGAATAGTCTCTCAAAAATGATAGGTATCTCTTTATCTTCCTTCATATCCAACACAATGAAATCAACAAGAAAGATAAATTGATCCACTTTTGACTAGGACATCTTCTATAACTTCTTTAGGGTAAGTTATCAAAAATCTACTAAATATAGAGTTACAGTAGTAGGGGTTATTTCTCTTAATACTAATCTTTTAAAAATTGATAATGGCATAAGGTTAATGCTTGCACCGAAATCACATAAAGCTTTCCCATAAAGCTGTCTCTTATTGCAAATGAAATTATAAAGCTACCAGAATCTTTAAGCTTTTCAGGAAGCTTCTTATAAATTATCTCACCACACTCCTCACTAAGTGTAATAGTCTCATTATCTTCAAACTTCCTTTTCTTGTTGAGAATATCCTTCACAAACTTTACATAGTTTGACATTTGTTCTAAGGCTTCAGCAAAATCGATTGTTAGCTTTTTAAATATTTTTAAAAATTTAGAAAAATTGTTTATCCAACTTCTTTTGATGAAGTCTCTGAGGAAATGGAGGTGGTGGTTTTCCCAAATCAATTTTTAGTGGAGAAATAGGTCTCTCAAAATCATTTGGAGCGTCATTTTTTGATTTTTCAATTTCTTGTCTCTCTACTTCAATTTCTTTTTGGACTCAACCTTCCAACACTCTTTCTCTTCTAAGTTGAACGACTTTTACTTATTCTTTATTCTAGACTTTTAGATTTTATTCAATATTACTAAGAGGTTTTCCTTGGGATCTATTACTTAATGAATTTGCTATTTGCCCAAGTTGATTCTCAATATTTCTAGTTGTAGCTCATTGACTTTGTAATTGATTTTTCATTTGTAACACAACTTCTTCTATAGACAACTTATTCTCCTAAAAATGTGCATTACTGTTAAAACTTGGAGGATAAGTAGATCTATAATTATTATTCCCTTGGTTGTTCCAATTTTCCAATGGGTTTCCTTGGTTGTTTCCCCGTTATTGAGTATTACCACCGGAATTGTTATTCTAGTTAAAGTTGGAATGGTTCTTCCAACCACGGTTATAATAATTTAAATATGAGTTATTCTGCTTATTGTTTATGACATTCAAAGTTTCTAATGATGCTTGAGAATCTACAATTTGGCTTAATGAATTCTCTTTAATCATGGAAATTGGTTGAGAAAAATTCATTCCAAATTGGTCTAACTTCCTTGAAATTGCAGCAACTTGATTTGCTAACATGGTAAATGCATCAGTTTCATGAATAATAGCTACTTTCTTAGGATTCACCCTCTCAAATTGGTAGTCATTTCTTCAATTAAAGCATAAGCATCATGAAATGGTTTTGACATCAATGAACTACCACCAGCAGCATCGATAATTGATCTAAAAGATCCAAGTTATCCATTATAAAAAGTTTGAATTAATAACCAATCTGGTATAGCATGGTGTGGACACTTTCTTAAGAGTTCTTTAAATTTTTCCCCTTTAAACTGATTAAAAGATGTAATATCATTTCTAAGCTTTGCAATTTTTTCTGGTAGAAAATATTTAACAAGGAATTTTTGTACTAAATCACCCCAAGTTCTGATAGATCCAGGTGCTAGAGAATTCAACCACAACTTAGCTTTATTCCTCAGTGCGAAAGGAAATAACCTAAGTCTTATGGCAAATTCAACCACATCTTAGCTTTATCCCTCAATGAGAAAAGAAATAACCTAAGTCTTATGATTGATAAACCATCGTATTTAAATGTAGCGCACAATTCTAGAAAATTGGCAAGATGTAAATTTGGATCTTCAGTTGTGATCCCCTAAATTGATTATTAGATACCAATTGGATAATAGCAGGTTTAAGCTCAAGTGAATTAGCCACTACAGTAGGTTTTCTAATACTACAATAAAGTTCATCTACATTAGGGTTGGCATAATCTATTAATGATCTAAACTATTGATAAATTTCAGCATTTTGATTATTTTGGTTTGCCATTTCTATAATTTTTTTTTATTTTTCAAAATTTATAATTTTTTGTTTTTTTTTTAATTTTTCTAATAGTTCTTTCTAATTCATAATCGTAGGGCATTAGTCCTTCACAACCCGAACTACGCATACACTAACATATAATAAAATAAAATAAAATTAACAAAGCAAAATAAGATAAGATAACTTAAATTTTAAATAAGACTCACTAAAAATAGAAATTTGCTTTTAAAATCAATTTCTCCCCAACAACGACACCAAAAACTTTATCCCTGGATACTGCTAATATGCACAGTACAACAATAATTCATATTATATTTCACTTATATTTCTTTACTTTGCAACAAAACCAAAAACTTGATCCTAAAGAAAAACAAGAATTTAACTTTTAATTTATATATATTGGGATACTACGCAAGTATATGTATCGTTATCAAGTAATAGGGGGCTTTTTGATTAAGACCTGAATATCAAAACCATGGGGAGAATACACAATATGCACTATTGAATAGAAAATTTTCAATTTTTAAGAAAAAGATAAATTTCTAAACTAAAGATGACTTTTGCAGTTATAAGAATTTAAATATTTTTGGTATTTTTAATATTTTGATAGAACAATAACAATTTAAAAAGATAACTAGAGTTTTTATTGAAGAAAAGCACTAAATATGAAAATATCTTTCTTCTGGTAATGAATCAGTAGTAAGTATAAAAATTTTGTTATGGAAGTATGCAAATTGTGTTATGCCAAATAGGAGCAATAATGTTCTTTACCTATCCTAGAGATGGTATAAAGAACCTTTGCTAATTTAAAGTTTGAATAATTATGAAGACCGACTTGGCGGGGAAGATACTAGCTCTCACTCTAGAGTTCCCTCGATTCCCTCCTCTTGGGGGCTAACATCTCGTATCAGAACCTAAAATAATGGGGGCTTTAAGCTGTCACTTTAATGTTCTCTAACTCTATACCTTTTAGTGAATATTTACCTATTTATTTGCACTCAATCATATGAACTACATTCACATTCATACAACCTCATGTGATTCTTTCTAATTGTTGACTGAGACAATACCAGCTCAGTTCTTACATGTTCTCACAACAAATGTTAACATCTAGATTGGTCAAATAAAGAAGTAATTGAAGTGCATGGATTTAAATCATCACAACTTCGTCCATCATTGAAGATCAATACTTTCCACAACTTCCGTCCAAAACTTAATTACTTTTCATTTTAAGAAGAAAGATGAAGAAAACTATTCAAAATCAATGGAGTAAACAAAACCACACTTTAGTTTAAAAGAATAAATCATTGTCAAACCAACAACAAGTCTAAATTAAAACCAAAAGTATTCTCAAAACAAAAAGATAAAAACTTATCTCAAGTCCTCCACCAAACTATTGAAGTTTCTTTGATTCTCTTCTCATTACAATAAATTAAAATAAAATTAAAAAAAGAATAAAATAAAAGTAAAAGTGGTGCCTAAAAAGCTCTCCAAACTAACTCCCCAAATGAGAAATTTCAAAATTTTTCAATACTTTCAGGACATGCACTTTTTCAGACTTTTTCAGGACCCTTTTCTAAGTCCTCTCTTCTTTCATTTATAATTTTCCAAAAGTTGCCATGGTTTCTCTTCAAAATATGTCTTGATTTGATGTACATCCCCAAAGGATGCATCCTTTCATGATAATTTTTGTCCATGGTGGTTATAACCACCTATTAAGCCAATGGGCGCCTCGAAAACCTCTTCAAAATTCATAGAAACTAAACGTACTCTCTAATAACATTCACTGACGCTTAAGCGCAGGGTCTCTGGTGCTTAGGCACAACCTTCTCTATTTAACCGACGCTTAAGCACCAGATTTGGCGCTTAGGCGCCAAAACTCTTTTGCAAATTTTTCACCTTTTTGCTCCATATTTGATTCTTTTTCACTACTTTAAGCATTTTTCACCCTTTTTACATGTATTTGCAAGAAAAACACAGAAATAACTTTCATTAAAGCGCAATATCTCAAAAATAGGTATAAAATGTGTCTAAAAATATTATATATTTTAGGTATCGTACACACCGATCTCAAGAAGGTGTCACATTAGGAAGGAAAGCATAGGGACTCACATCCAACCTAAGTGATGATGAGCTACATTGGGAAAAAAAGCTCAGGGACTGACATCCAATCCAAGAGGTAGTGGAGGGAATCAAAATTTAGGTACTGGCCCCGGGATGGGAATTTGAATTTAGGTACCATCTCCAGAATGAGAATTTAAAGCCTTACTCTGTTTAAGGGTGTTTCACACCAATCTTAAAGTAAGGATTTAAAAGGAAAGCGTAAGGACTCACATCCAACCAAAAAGGAAGCAGACGGAATTATAATTTAGGTACTAACCAGGATAGGAACTAGAATTTAGGTGCTGGCCCCGGAATGAGATTCAGAAGCCTTACTCCAGTTAAGGCGGTCTCATACCAAACTCAAAATAGTGTCACATTAGAATGGAAAGCATATAGACTTACATCCAACCTACGAGATGATGAGTTACATTGGGATGTAATACTCAGGGACTCACATCGAACCCAAGATATAGCAGAGGGAATCAAAATTTATGTACTAATCCCAGGAGCAATGTGAGTGTGGAGAACTTGTGGAAAGAGTGTGAAAATTTCATGGAATCTTGTCTAGAAAGTGAGACTTTGTGATAGTGAGAGTTTTGGAAATTTGTGCGAAGAAAGTAGAGTTTAGAATTTTAAAAATTCATTTATTATATTTTTTTAAGTAAGGAGCCTAGCTCCAATTCATTAATGAAACCAAAACAAAATACAATGGGAGTGAAAAAAGGTGATAGGAGAGGGCCTATATGAAGGAAGGAAACCTCTCAAACCAACAACAGATGTTATCTGATATAAGGGAGAGGCAACAGGTCACTGGATAAAAGAAAGTCCAGTGGGGGAGGAATCCTTCTGCTCACTAAAGGTTCTTCTGTATAGAGACCCCTTCTAGCCAGCCAATTGGATGGTCTATTTCCTTCTCTGTAGATATGGGAGAACTTGATAGAGCAAAACTTAAGCAATTGATGAATACCAGAGATCCAACTGATTAAATTCCATGGGGTATCAGAAGACTCATGGATAATGTTAATAAGTTACAAAGAGTCATATTCTACCCATAGCTGATCCAACTGACATGATCTGGCTAAAGTGATGGCCTAAAATACAGATTGACATTTTGCTTCAATGGAGTCAAAAGCTTTAACAGGAGATTGAAAATGTAAGATACATTTCCCCTCATGATTCCTGAATACCCCACCAACACCAGCAGACTGAGATTTATGACTGCCATCAATGTTAATTTTGGTCCATCCAAATTTTGGGAAGGTCCAGCAAATTGTCAAAAATTTGGTATTGTGTGGATTGAGAGAAGGAGCAATCTCCAACAAAGCCTCAAAATTTTTAAATTTGATCAGTTTTTGTATAAAAGAAATATAGTTGAGACCCACCCTCATAGGATCTAGGTGGGAGTTTTCATGCTTTACCTAGTTTCTAGCCATCCAAACAAACCAAGCCACAATGTTGGGGATGTCCTGAAGATTAGATCCCCTACTATCAAACTAGAAAATATAGAAGTCCTTCCATGTTAGATTCATTGTTGGGATCCTGAGTTTACCATTCACAAAAGACCAAACTTCTTGTACCCAAGTATAGTCAAAGAAAAGATGGGTAATAGTTTCCTCTTAGGGCTGGCAAAAAGTGCATATGGAAGGACCCCTCAGACTGTTCAATTTCAAAATATTATCAGTGGGAATCAGTTTTAAGAAGAGTCTCCATATGAAAAAAGACATGGATGGGGTGAGGAATTTATTCCAGATTGTATGACCCCAGTGTACCACCATTTGGGGAGGCTGAGAAGGGATTGGGTTCTTTTTTATACCTATTCTGTTTTTAACTCCAAGTTTTACAAACAGCTTCTGAATATTGGATAGTTGAGAAGGGCGGCAGAAAGGAAGAATTGGAGTGAGGTTCCACTTGCTATGAACCCAGATGTCTTTCACAAGCAGAGGAGCAGCTGGAGCATTCTGATCCTGAAGAAGGCAGCCTTCCAAGGACCAATTATCCCACCAGATGTTGACCAAGCCCTTACCAATTTCCCAGACATACAATTGTTCAGCATCCTTCCTCGCTTTTAACATCCTTTTCCAGATGGGGGAATCTCCAAAACCCACAGAGAGTTGGGTGGGGTGTTGATACTTGCAATATTTGCCTTAAAGGAAATCAGCCCATAGGGAGGACTGAGATCTAAATTTGACCCAGAGTCTGCAAAAATTAGTGTGCATAATTTGGGAGAAAGACTTGAAGCCTAACCCACCCCTCCTCAAAGGGTTTACACACCTTAGCCCAAGAAGTTAGTGTTTTTGCTTCCTATGGCCAACCCATAGGAATCTATTAAAGATCCCTTCTAACAATCTCTGAGAAGACGTTTTCAAAATGTTCATTTGCAGTAGATTGGATGGTAAAGTAGATAGAACACTTTTGAGGAGTGTGATCCTACCCCCATTGGATAAAAAGGAATTATCCCATGTCTGCAATTTACTTTGGACTTTGTCAATTATGTGATCAAATTGAATGTTCTTGGTTTTTTCTTTGATAAGAAAACCCCCTAGATATTTTATAGGAAGGTGACTGTTTTTGAAGCCAGTGAAATCATTAACCCAGGACCTTAACTCATTTTTGAATTGCTACTGAAAATGGAGATGCACTTCTGTTTATTTAATTTCATTCTAGAAACGTCCTGAAAAGTCTCCAGATTCTGCATGAATAGTTTAACATCAACTTTGGAAACTTTTGTAAAGATAATGATGTCATAAGCAAAGGCCAAATGATTAATTAAGGTGGAAGATCTATGGCTATAAAGAGAATGGGGTTTCCTGGATGCCAACTCATTCCAACTTCTAGATAAGTAGTCAAAAGCTAAGATAAAAATAGTAGGGGAAAGGGGGTCACCTTGTTTTATTCCTCTAGAAGCACTGAAAAACCCATGAGAAGAACCATTGATGATGATAGAATGGAAATTATTGGACAGCCATCTGTTGATTAGAGAGACAAAGGAGGGTGAGAAACCTCTAGCAATCAGAACCTGTTCAATGAACTTCCAGCTGATAGTATCATAAGCCTTTTTGATATCCAATTTGAAAATTAAGTTGCCTCCTCTAGTGATTCTGTCCAAGTCCAGTACCAATTCTTGAGCCAAAAGCACATTATCAACAATGCTTCTATCCCTGATGAAAGTAGATTGATTCCTGCAATTGAGCTTGTTTAGGTGAGGTTGTAGTCTTAGGACCAAGACTTTACTGATTATCTTGGAAATGACAGAAGTGAGACTGATGGGTCTGAAATCTTCCCATTTGCAAGGAGTTTTATCCTTAGGAACCAGTGTAATGGTAGAAGAGGAAAAGTATTTAGGGAGGTCAGCCCCCCAGAATAAACTTTGGACAGTGGCAATAACCTCAACCTTCACAATAAGCCAGGCCTTTTTGTAGAAATCAGCAGTGAAACCATCAGGGCCAACAACCTTTGTGCTGTCAATGGAGTTTAGATCTTCCCAAATTCCTTTTTCATCAGGAATGTTAGTAAGAGATAGACTTTTAGTGAATTCCCTTTCCTTTTCAAATAGTGTATCATTAATGGCTGAGTGAGAAGATGAATTTTGCCTGAACATTTTTTGGAAGTAATGTACAACATCATCAGCAATTCCCTCAGCATTGGAAATCCAGTGACCCTCCTGAGAAAGGATTTTGTGAATTGTGTTGTTTTTCCTCCTATAATTTATGCAAGCATGATAATATTTAGAGTTTATGTCACCCTCACAAAACCTGGTTTTATTTGCCTTTTGAGCATAGAGAGCCTTTTGCATGTTCATCAGATCCAATAGGTTTTCATTGGCTAACTGAAGGTCCATTTCAGACCCCATGTCAGAAGATAAGAGCTATTCTAAATGCAAAACATTTTGTTCGGCTTCAAGGACTTTATTATCAATGTTCCCCACCACCTCCCAATTCAAATTTCTGAGATGTTATCTGACTTTTTTATGTAAAATCCAAAGCTTGATACTTGGTATGTGATGATGGACATCAGCCCAGGCCTTTGATACTTGATTAATAAAATCCCCATGCATTGACCACATGTTAAGATATCTGAATTTGGCTTTAGTTTTAGAAGAGGATGAAGATATTTGGATACGTAAGGGTCTATGATCAGACCCACTCATAGCCAAGTGTTGGACAAAAGTATGTAGGAACTCTCTAAACCAAATGTCATTTACAAAAACTCTATCAAGCCTCTCCCAAATCTTCCCCCTTCTCCAAGTGAATTTAGGGCCTGTCAACCCCAAATCAAAAAGACCAGCAGACTGAATGTTGTCATTGAATGTGTTAATTAGATTAATATTAGGAGATCTCCCACCCTTCTTCTCATTAGATGAAGAGAGGCTGTTGAAATCACCCCCCACTAACCAGAAATCCCTTATAGAGGTACTGAACTCTTGTAATTGTTGCCATAGGTCCAGCTTAGCAGTTGTTGTACAGCCAACATAAATGAAGGTAGCAAAACCCTGATAGTAACTGAAGTTGAGCTGCAAATGGATAAATTAGTCACCTTCATTAAGAACAGTGCATAGGACTTCCTTTCTACAAAGAAGCCAAATTTTACTGTTAGTGTTTATAAGAAGCTAAAAACCAGGGAATTTCCTCACAAATTTCTTAACATTTTTAGTGACCATTGGTTCAAGTAGAGCAATGATCCAAGGTTTATACATCATATTGAGAGAAAGGATTCTATTAAGGGATTTGGAATGTGCAAGTCCCCTAACATTCCAACAAATTAGATTCATTAACCAGTAGAGGTGGATTTTCCTCTTCTCCTAGTTCTAATAGTGCTAGAAGAAAGAGGGGGGGCATCCTCCAAAGAAGATGAAGAGGAGATTAGGCTCTTTAATTCCAAAGGCATCTTCTTCTTTTTTATTTTTTGGACTTGCCAGCCATCTTTAAGATTCCTAGCTAACTGCAAAATCTAAGGGTCTTCCTCTGGTAGCTCAATAAATGTAGTCTCTTGATCAACAAGAAGTGTAGAAAGTTCAGTACAGAGAGTTTGTTCAATTTGAGTAGAGTGTGGCATAAGGTGAAGGTCCTCAGTTGGTGGTTCATGATTAATTTGGGGATTGGGTACCACACTCTCATGTGCCATAGCTTGGGGCAGCTCTTTTGTCCCAGAAAACTCAGGCACATTAACAGCACAATCAACAGCAGTAGGCAACTCCTTGTCATGTGGTTCAAATTCCTCAGGTTGAGGTCTGGGGATCTTCCTTCTGAGGTTTGGATGGAGTCTGAAGCATTTATCATCAGTGTGGCCAAACATATTGCAATGATGGCAATAGTAAGGCCTTTGTTCAACTATGATTTTCTGCTAGTATCCATTATGCTCAGTGCCTAACCAAATTTCCTCCGCAGCTGGTAGAGTAATATTTCTTTCCACCAAGATTCTAGCTACAGAAGGTCTAGATTGGTTGAAAGGGGGGCATCCAATTCCAGAGGTATTCCTAAGGCTTTGCCAATATTGAAAAGAACTTTGTGATTAAAAAAGTTTAGTTTAAGTTCAGGTAACTTAAACCTTATGGGGACAATGGGAAGTTCTTTGTTGGGATCAAACTCAGGAGTCCACTTTAAAAGCTTCATTGAAATACCTTCAATCAAGATAGATTGTTTAGAGAAAATTCTAGCATAGTCTTCCTCCCTTGAGAGATTAATAAGTATGTGCCTACCATCAAGTAGGCCTACATTCCAAGGCCCTTTGAATTTCAGTCCATCAAAATATCTTCTCACAGATTCCATCTTAGGATAACCAAGTTGGAATTTACCAATTAAGGTGAATTTTTGACATTTAGTTAGACCATTTAGGTCCTCTTAAGTAAAATAGATAGCCAATTTTCCACTCTTCTTGAAAATGGGTTTGAAAAGATGGTCATTACCCTCATGATATTCTTGAGGAAAAACCAAATCATCAGGATTTTGCACTAACTCCTAACCTTTCCCCACAATGTCAGCAAAAGTAGCTTTGGCCCACTGAATATTGGTAGGAATGTCAATTAGATTTGGGTCTGACATCACTGAAGGAGTTTATCAGAGATAGAATAACCCAAATCAGTCCTCAACCAGTGAAAAAACCAGAAGAGCCCAACCTCACAGCAAGGTAGAAAGCTTCAAGTAAACAACCAAACAAAGGGAAGCAGAAACACAATGAGGCTAAGCAATAGAACAGTAAAGAAGACCCTTTTTAGAGATAAAGAAATAAAGAAAGATAGTGGACCCTGAGATATCAAAACTGCGAGTGAGATGTCAAAGCTAGACCAACCCCACAGTAGGTAGAAGACAAACAAAGGCAAAACTATGGGCAAAGTAATGGAAAAGTAAAAATTTGGAAAATCAGAACCCGGGAAGAAGTAAAAGCTTTGAGAATTGTAGAACTTGCAAGGTACAGTGGTGAGATGAGAGAAATCCAGTTGAAAGAAGATGGTAGCAAATATTAGAGCATTTACAGTAGCCAATTGAGCCATAGTGTCGAAACCCTAGCAGAGCACCAGAGGAAACAGCCGCCACCATTCATCCTGTTTTTTATAATAAGAATTCATTTATTTNAACTTCGGTCATTTGAGATGTAATTAACTATAGGGGCTTGACCTTATAGGAATCTTTTTTGAACCCAGCTTAATATAAACCCTCTTTAATTTTTCATATTAAATAGGGGAACTTGTTGTCTTACAAATTGAAAATTGGTTTTTGCAGACCAAATGAATGTCATATGTTTCATAGTTTATTTGATCGAACCTCACCCTCAAGTCTTGTGTTTACCTTTTGGGATAGATACATGGCTTGAGGGGTAGTGCTCTTTCATTTAAACTATGAAAGATATGGAATCAGTTTGATTTCATATTTTTCTAAACTTATATATATATATATATATATTAAAAGAAAGGAGAGAGTGGCTCCTAATTCATTAAATAGAAAAAGAGAGAGTACAAGAGAAGGGAGAACAAGAGTCCCTTCCTAAAGATTAATCAGAAAAAACTCTAATGAAAGGAAGAGCTACAAGGTTTCCTCTCAGCAATAAATTTTAGTGGGGGGTAGGAGAAATGCCTACCCAAGGGAGCTCAGAATGAAGGCCAACATTAGCTAGCCAATGGGAGGCCTATTACCTTCTCTCAATATATGGCAGAATGAGGTGCAAATACCCTCTCTTAAGGAGTGAATATTTCTGATCCAATGCAGCAGGTACCATGGAGTAGGTATCATCCCTTGAATGATATCAATTAGGACCCTGGAATCTGATTCTATGATTATTGCGGGGAAACCACACTTTTGGGCCATAAACATGGCCCATAAAATAGCCAGAGTTTCAGCCTCCAGAGGATCCATAGCTCTAACAGGAGAATGGAAGTAGAGTAAACACTTCCCATTATCACTTCTAAACACCCCTCCAATACCAGCATAAGGATTAAAAAAACTTCCATCATTATTAACTTTAATTCCACCCATTGGGGGAGAAACCCAATGAATAAGTGCATACTTGATTTTTCTAGGAAGACTGTATAAAGTACTGTAAAGGATTTCAGGAAGCTTCCCATGACAATATAATTTCTGCATGTAGTTGAAGCAATTGGCAGCAATGGTGGCAGTTGCCACACAAGTATCTTCATATTTAAGCTCATTTCTAGCCATCCATATGAACCAAGCTATGATACAAGGAATAGGGGGTAAATCTTGGGCCTGCCAATCCTTCTAGCTAAGAGAGAAATCACTCCAAGACAGATGAACAGTATCAAACTTCAGTTTGGGCATTAAACAGTTCCAAACTTGTTGAACTGTGGAACAATGAAAAAATAAATGCTGAATAGTTTCCTCTTGGGATTTACAAAACCCACATCTAGAAGGACCTCTCAATCCTTTTAACTTCAGTATGTCATCTGTGGGAAGAAAGCCATGGAGTAATCTCCAAGAGAAAAATGACATAGAAGGGGATAAGAATTTATTCCACTCACATTTGCTCCAAATGACTTCTTGTTGAGGAAAACAGAAGTTAGTTGTAGCTGCAGATAAAGACTGGGACACCTTCTTTTTCACAATTAGTTTATCTTTACTTTCTCTATCAATGTTACATTTCAAGACTTTTTATAGGGTTATGTTATCCAGTATATTTTGTAAGGCTTGCTGATTCCAGTCACCATTGAGCCATAATTTAGCCACCTAAGTTGCAGGATTAAAGTGATAGGTAGATGAGGGGTTGATTAAGCCCTCACCAGTCTAATTATCCAACCAAACATTAAGCTTTCCCTCTCCTAATTTCCAAATAAATAAGTTTTCAGCCTGTGTCCTTACTTTAAGCATATTAGTCCAGGCCCTGGAATCACCAAGTCTTTTAGTGACAAGGGAAGGATGCATTTCTCTACAGTATTTGCCCTTCAAAAATTTAGCCCAAAGAGAAATTTGAGCTCTGAACATCATCCAAAGCTTACAGAAGTTGATTTGGGAGATTTGTTTGATACTTTGAAACCCAGCCCACCAGCTCTAGTGCTTCCTCAAAGTTTATGCTATCTGGTCCAATGCATTTATTTCCTCTGACCTGCCCATAGGAATCTATTAAACATTCTTTCCAGATTTAACTGGGTTGATTTCTTCATTACAGAGACCTGAGAGCGATAGGATGGAAGAGCTGCCAAGACACTTTTAAGAAGAGTAACTCTACCCCCATTGGAAAGGAATGAGTTAGCCCAGCAGTTTAGTTTGTCCTGAATTTTGGTGATACACTCATCAAATTGGACTTGCCTTATTTTCCCCTTCAATAACAAAGTACCCTGAATTTTAAAGGCAGAGAGCTGGAACTAAAACCACTAAGGTTAGCATTCCAATGCTTAAATTCAGGTTTAACTTTTTTGCTGAACACCAATAGGCATTTCTTAGTATGGAATTGCATACCATAACATTCCTGAAACTTCTCCAGGCATTGAAGAACCAATTTAACAGCTGGCTTGGTTGCTTTGGCAAACATAATAACATCATCTGCAAATGCTAAATGACTCACATCATTGTTAGATCTATGATTGTAGAGTGTATGAGGGGATGAAACTATAAGCTGATTCAAGAGTTTAGAGAGGTAATAAAAAGCAATAATGGATATAGTAGGAGATAATGGATCACCTTGCTAGATTCCTCTAGATGAAGTCAAGAAACCATGAGATTTACCATTAATAACCACTGATTGAGAGTTATTTCTTATCCATCTATGTATCAGCAAGATAAATTGTTTAGTAAATCCCTTAACATACAACACTTCCTCAATGGAATCCCAGTTGATGGTATCATAAGCCTTTCTTATATCCAATTTAAGTATTAGGTTCCCATCTTTGCAATGCTTATCCAGATCCAACACTAATTCTTGGGCCAATAGAACATTCTCTACTATGCTTCTCCCTTTAATGAAAGCTGACTAGTTCTCACAGATGAGCATGGGAAGGAGGGGTTGGATTCTGTTAGAGATCACCTTACTAATAATTTTAGAGAGCACATTTGTAAGGTTAATAGGCCTGAAAAGATCCCAAGGGAGAGCAGAAGAAGTTTTTGGAATTAGAGTTATAGTTGAGAATTTAAAATAGTTGGGAAGATCCAAACCTCTGAAGAAACCTTGGACAACCTTACTAATGTCATCTTTAATGATCCTCCATGATTTCTTATAGAAATCAGGTGAAAATCCATCAGGACTAGCAGCTTTGGAGCTATCAATGGAAGCCAAAGCAGACCAGATTTCCTCTTTCCCAAGAATAGATGCCAGGTCTAGTCCCCTAGTGTAGTTCTCATCCCTACAAAACAAATCTTGCTGGATGGGGGGGCCTAAAAATAAAAGGTTGGTTAAAAAGTGTTTGGTAGTAATTAACAGCACTGACAGCAATCAGGTCTTCTGAATGGAGCCACTGACCTTCAGTATCCTTTATCTTATGTATTGTATTGCACTTTCTTCTATAATTGATACAAGCATGAAAATATTTTGAGTTTGTATCCCCTTCACAGAATCTGGTCTTAGCAGACTTTTGGGCAAAAAATTCCTCTTGCATACAGATGGCATTCATCAAATTTTCATTTGCTATCAATAAATCCTTCTCCAAATCTGGGTTGATCTCTAATTCAACTTACAAATTAACAAATTGCTTCTCAGCCTCCACTACTTTTAAGTTGATGTCTCCCATTGTTTTCCAATTCCAGATAGATAAATGCTTTTCTAACTTCTTTTGCAGTTGCCATAAGTTAATCAGAGGGTTAGAATGATGACAATCCCTCCAAACCATTGAGACCTAATTAAGGAAGTCTATGTGAGAAGACCACATGTTGAGGTATCTAAAACTTTGCTTGTGCTTAGCATTAGATGCAGAAATTGTCAGAAGCAGTGGTCTGTGATCCGATCCTATCATGCTGAGATGCTGCACAGAAGTATGAAGGAACTCACTCAGCCAAAAAGAATTCACAAAAATTCTATCTAACCTTTCCCAAAGGTGACCCCTCCTCCAGGTAAACCTTGGACCAGAAAAACCAAGGTCATACAGACCAGCCAGGTTGCTTTGATCATTAAAGTAAGTCATCTTATTAAGATCAGGAGGGTAGCCTCCCAACTTTTCAGAAGGTACAAAAATACAGTTAAAGTCTCCACCAACCCTCCAAAAGGAGTTACAAGAGCCTCTAATAGCTAGTAGACTATGCCAAAGCTCTTTTCTTGCACTTGGAGAGCACTTAGCATAAACAAAAGTTGCTAGACCAACCTGGCACCCAAATTGAAACTTAATATGGAGAAATTGCTGGTGATCCCACAGTATGCTGCAAGACACCTCCTTCCTATGTAACACCCAAATTTTGTTATTCAGATTAGAAAGATATAAGAAACTAAGGAATTTATTAATAATTCTCTGGGAGTTTTTAGAGACCATAGGCTCCAAAATAGCCATCAGCCAAAGTTTATACATCCTATTCAAGGCCTTTAGTCTATGAAGGGATTTAGGATGTGCCAATCCCCTAACATTCCAACAAAGTATATTCATCATCCAATAGATACTGATTTACCCCTCCTTCTAGCTTTAGCCATATCCTCCGGAGATTTTTTATGGGATTTTCTATCCCTGAGAGTGTAGCTTCCCCCCTTTACAGTATTCAAAACCTGGAAGCACTTTTTCTTTTCCTTAATTTTTGGACATGCCATTCATCATCCAGAGCTCTCTGCAACCCCTCAATTGTTCTAGTGTCAATATGTTGATCTCCAAGGACACCCTCATCTGCTACCTCCAGATTAGTATCTACCAAAGGATTATCAATGACTTTATCAGTTTCAACACAAGTCCTATCAGTTTTTAGTACTTCCGTGATAGTCTGGTTATAGCAAGGAGGGTCTTCTAAGTAGGCATTAGCTTTGGCATTAACATCCTACTGGTCATCAATTCCGTTATCAACTACTTGTGCAAGGTTGGTGTCCTGATGGCCATCATCCACACTGCCCTTGTAATAACCTGATTTACTGGATTAACATTTTCCTCATTTCTCAGATGCCCATCTTCTACAGAGAAATGGTCAGCCTCCTTAGAAATCCCACCAGTAGATCTTCTGAGATGGGGATGGATTTTATAACATTTGCTATCAGAATGCCCAAACATGCTGCAATGGAAACAGTAGTAGGGCTTGTGTTCAACAACTATCTTTTGCCAATAGCCATTATGCTCAGTCCCCAGCCATATTTCCACCACAACAGGAATGGTGATGTCCCTTTCTACTAAGATTCTGGCAACTGAAGGTTTGGAAAGGTTGTAAGTAGGGACATCCAACTTCAGAGGTTTCCCCAATGCTTGGCCAATATTAAACAGAACTTTATGGTTAAAGAAGTGTAGCTTTAACCCTGGAAGTTTGAACCAAAAAGGGACTACAGACAGCTCCTTGCTCAGGTCAAACTCAGTGGACCATTTCAAGATCTTCATAGAAATACCATCAATCTGTAAAACCTATTTGGAGAATATTCTAGCATAACCATCTTCTCTTAACAGGTTAATTAGGATGTGTCTGCCATCAATGAGACCTACCCTCCATGCATCTTTGAGTTTAATGCCATCAAAGAATTTTCTTATAGCTTCCATTTTTTAATGTCCCAGTTGGAACTTGCCTATAATAGTAAATTTAAAGACCTCAGTCAGGTTCTGGATATCTAAATCATTATAAATGATAGCCACTTTCTCGTTCTTCTTACTCAGAGGTTTTATAATCGGGTCAGCCGCCTCATGGTAGCTCTGGGGGAATACAAGGTCATCAAAATCTTTAATAGTAGCAGCTCCTTTACCCACTACATCAGCAAAAGTAGCCTTAGCTCATCGAACATTAGTGGATAAATCCATATTGTCTAGCTCAGCCATAACGACTCAACCTTAATAGAACAGTAACAAAATAAAAAAATGGTTTCCCGGGAAGCAGAAAACCCCAGAAACCAACCTAATGCACAAGAAGAAAGAACAGCCACTGGAAAAAGAGTAAATTAAGAGGAGAGCCAATAGCTACCACAAATCTCAGGAAGTCCGTGGAAACCCTAGCAAAGCAAACTCCAAGC